>PVHY01009955.1:0-53970 GCA_004024945.1 Uropsilus gracilis
ATTGTTCTTATTAACAAAAGCACAAAGGCATTTTGGAATCATTTAATATATGAAATTAAAGTTATTAAAACATCTATGTGAAATTCTTCATTATTCCAATGGTCATTTCCTCTTTTTTAATAATATGCTTAAGTATATCAGAATAGAACATGTTTATAACATGTAAGTAAGTGCACATTCAATGTACTCAAATGCTTCCTGAGTGGATGAAACATTGAAAAATTTAGGGCCTTCTGGAATGCAAAGCACAAGACAAGTGTGAGATGTCTAGGAAATAATGGCTTGATTATTTTTAATGAGAGACTGTGTGAGGGCAGAGGAGAGAACCAGAGATGATTCAGGTGAGCTCTGCTTTCTTCATTGATGTTGACAGAGTAGAATAGGTTCAAACTAGGAGACACTTGAAGACAAGTGATGGATGCTTCTGAGCAGAGATAAGAGATAAAGGGATAAGATAAGAGATAAAGGGAGCATAAGTGATGAAGCCTGCTGAAGACTGAGATAGATTCACAAGAGAGGGCAGCAAAATGAAATGGAGTCAGGAGAGAAAAGAGGAGAAAAAACAAAGAAGTCGGAAAATCACAAAAGCCAAGGACGGTGGACAGTCCAAGAAAAGAGACTTAGTCAGCAGTGTTTAAGGCAGTACCGTGAAAGAGTATGTGGTCAGAGGAAAATATTATCATAGACTGTTTTGACTCAAACAAAATGGGAACAACTTTGGATGTTTACTATGTTTAACATCATCTTTGTAGGTCAGGTATTTTTCCACTACCAGGAATAGTAATAATAGCAGTCAACTTACCGAATGCTTCACTATGTGTCAGGCATTAAACTAAATTCAGTCCCCCAAAGAAGTGGCAAAGCATTAATACTTCTTTGAGGAAGAGTAAATTGAAACTCAGGCAGACTAAGTAACATTCTGGAGTTCTCACACATGGTGGCTCACATTTATTGCAAGCTAACATACTATGCTTAGAGTTTTGCATACATTAACTAATTTTATCTTCAGAGTACTATATAATAGAGCTAACTTTGCTACTTATTCCTCTTATATTTCTCTCTCTTCAAAGGGTTAAAAAGGTAAGGTACAGAAACAGTAATTTGATCTGGTCAAATGTATTAATCTAATTCAAATCCTTGAATCCTTTAGTATTTGAATCCAGACAATCAACTCCAGAATCCACACACACCTTTGACCACTATTCCATTATTGCTTAGGGCATTTAGAGAGGGAAAGTGATATGGTAGTAGGATATGTCTGGGGACTACTTCTAAAGGGACAGATCAAATACTGTACAAAAATGAATAATGATTGAAGAAAATGAAAAATATTAAAAAGAATAAAATAAGGAACAAAGAAAAATATCAAAAGCATTTAGATCAAAGGCTTCTTCAATAGAACAGATACAAAATTCTTAAAGTGACTACTCAGAAGGGCACCTTTATGGACTTAATATAGCAGGCAAAGGGTGGGTCATCCGTGGCCACTAGATGGCAGCAGAGCAACAGACACAGAATCAGACTGAGTCAAACCTAGGGAGCATGCTGTAGAACTGTGTCACAGCCAAAGAAAAACCAGTAGAGGGTCAAAACAAACAAACAAACAAACAAACAAATAAATAAGCTGTGCTTAAGTAAAAGAGTACATTCTAGTCAACAGGTCTAAGACTGGTTAGATGAATAGATGTCAGTATCTCTGAAGATTAAGAATTTGAGCTTTCCTAGGCTCTCCAAATTACTAGTCATAACAAATAAAACATAAAGCCTAAAACAGCGTTAACATATAGTGAAAGCAGGAGTTGTATGACAAATACACAACCTGAATAAAGCAATTCCCAGGAAAGAAGCTTGGTGATATAACTGGCCACTTGGGAAGGGATGTGGGCCGTGGCTGGGGGTTAGGGAATGGGGGTGTGGTAAACTGCATTTATAGACTGCCAGAGAACAAATAATGAATGCTGATTTTCCATCTCAACTTTTGTTGTAAAAGTAAAAATCCTCTTCAGCTATCTTTTAGTTAATGAAAACAGGTATTACTGTAGCTGGTTTGTGTAAGCAAAGTGCTGTAATGTCAACTTTCAAAAAACACTGGATACCTGGATTTCTTTAAAGATGTCTATCAAAATTTAGTGATTTTTTTTTAGCATGATGTCATGGATTGTATCTACAAAATATATAATAAATAGTGAGTTTTTCTCAAACAGGGTAATAGATGCATATTTTCTTAGATTCGACCCTTTAATTGGAACATTGAAAATTTTGTAAGTGGAAAGCATTTTAATATGACACAAGTGAGGAAAATACTTTATAGATGATAATAATAGATGCTAATAATTCTTGTGCATTCTCACTATAGATGCTAATAACTCTTGTACATTTTCACTATACATTGCTCTCAAAATTGGATATTCACACAGACCTTTATTTTCACTGTTTTGTTAGCTTATGAGTCACCTTCAATTATATCAACAAATGTATATGAATTTAACTGAGATATATTTGAAAGTCATTTTTCTTTACTTCATTTTTCCTGGTGTTATGTACATATTGATATTTCACAAATTTATTATAATTGAGATTGTTAATTTATTTAGGGGCACTTCATAACTTATTTTGCTTAATTTGAGAGATGCTCCATTCTACAGGGTCATTCTCTGGGCACATCTTTATTAAATAAATTTCACTAAACTAATGTAATGAGTTTTCAAAAATATAGAAATGTCCTCCACGAATGTGAAACTGATAACTGAATTGAATTGTGTCAAATCTCTTTGTGTATTTGTAGTCTGTTTTATGTGTTAGCCATATAGTTTAATATCTTAAAATTCCATGTTGGAGGGTTTGATTTTCTGTGTTCTTTTTACAAACTTGACTATCCTGACAAGTAACCCGCCTTGGTCATAATGAATCAAAAGACTTAAAATATTAAATACCTTTTTAAAAAATAACCAAAGTCATTACCTTGTGTTGTGGTAAAGTAATGGTCTTCTCCAAAACTTAACTTAGTTGGACAGTGGTCTAAACTTGTGTCACCTTTAGACAGTCTTATCTTTTGAAAGAATATATAAGGAAGATTATTTCATATATCCTTAGTTTATCCACAGATGATTTATTCCTGCTTTTTTCCTTCTGTTTTTGGCCCTAGACGACCACATCCCACTCCCTCCTCTTTCCTCAGATTTCTAGTTGCTTTTCTTCAGGAAAAGCATAAACCATAGCTTTTAAAACTGTGCTGCTGAAGGGATCTTAAAGGACTTGTTTCCAAAACCCAGAATCTCATGTGTTGTTTACTTTTGAGAATGCTTTGTATTCTATTCTATAATACACCCTTGTTAATTTTCATATAAAGTTATTGTTCTCTTGCCTACTCCTTAAATATCTCAGTAAAACAGAGCTCCAGAACATTACACAGGAATTTGTATTTCCCAGGTACAGCCTCATCCTGTCAGGGACTCACACACCCCTAAATTCCAGAGATAATCATACCTCTTCACCTGAATGGGAAATGGCCACACTTTACATTTTTCCCTCACGGTTCCTGCCCCACTTTTCTCCATCAGGATATTTGTCCACTTGAGTTATAATTTATGCCAAGTGAGCTTTTGTTAGTTATTTTAACCTACCTATATCTCAGTAAATCTTACCCCATAATATTTCTAAATCTCTCATTCTAATTTATAATTTCTAGTCCCGGTTACCTCAGGAATATTATCACTCCACTGTGCTCTCTTTTCCATTAGAAGCAAGTACATAATAAGACAATCTTAATTATAGTTGTCAATCAAAGGTAAAGAAAAGTATTAAGCTCTCATTCTAAAGAGTCATCAACAACAGTTCTAATTTCCACACCCATAACTCACAGCCATAGCTTTAGTAAAATTGCTTTTCTTCAAGCTCTGCCATCAATAAGTACAAATAATTACTCATTTAATTACTTTCAGTTTAGCTTGTTCATAGGTGTCATGATACTCTTTCCTATTGTTGATATGTAAAATATGAAGAATTTTTATTACAACAGTTAAAAGTAGCTCCCTCCACCCCCACAACCTGAGATTCTATAATTTACAAGCAACTGGTGTACAACTGAGTGTTTACAATACAAATTATTTGTATTTGTATTGACTTGCTTCTACAGGAACAAATATTAATTTCAAGATCACATAATTGTGATTTCTGGCTTATTACAGACAGGCAGGCATCATAATAATTCTCAATCAAAGCATTTATAGACTGAATGAATACCTGAGCTGTGAAGTTCTGTGTAATATGAATTAAAAAAAAAACTATAAAGTGTGTGTTTGTAGCTATGTTTATGTATACAAACTATATAGTGTATGGAGTCATGGGCTAAATTCCATGTTATTTACCTTATTGAGAGGTTTCCAGGCAAGATCTAGATGTAAGAAAGTAGATGGTACATCAAAAGGAATCTCAATAACTTCTTCTTTCTTTTTTTCTGTTGGTTGGGGGGTTGAAACTTTTTGTGCTCTGATGTCCCAAAAACATATTGTGCTTTTAAAAAAGTTTAAAATTTTTTTAAAAAGTACAAATAAGAGGTGTAATTTAAAGACTACCATCCTCACCACATTAGACATGTATCCATGGCTATATTATGGTATCTCTGACATGAGTATTTTTATGAAATTGGGCAGTTTTATATTTTATATTTTAGAGAATTACACAAGTTAAAGAGCTGTTTGAGTACTTTGCTTTTTTTTTGAGATTAATGCTATTATATATGAGAATCAAGTTTGGAGACCAACAATCTCTTTATACTAAGTTTCATTGATACTACATATGCCACAAAATTGAAACATTTAAAGCACAAAATTCAATGATTTAAAATATATCCACAGTGTTGTATAAGTATCACATCAAGTTTAGATTTCATCATCTCTTAAAGAACCCCTATGCAGATTAATGATCGTTTTCCATTTTACCAACTCTCTCATAAACTCTAGACAACCATTAACTTACTTCCTTTCTAGATTTGTCTTTTTTAGTCACTTCACATAAATAGAATCAACTAATATATGGTACTTGCTGACTACTACTTTACTGAACATATAATATTTTCAGTTTATCTCTATTATAGTCTATATCAATACATCATTACTTTGTCTTGCCAAACAATATTCTACTGTGTGAATATCCCACAGTTCATGGACTGATGAATAACTGTGGTAGTGCATTTTTCTTAGCTAATATGAACAATGCTGCTATAATCATTAATGTATAAGTTTTGTGTGAATGTAACTTTTCATTTTTTGGGTATATATATCTAGGAGAGGCTACTATGTAGTCTAATATGAATTGTTAGACTACATGGTAATCTAATAGAAATTTCTAGACTACCTAGTAACTTCTTTATCCTTGGAGAATTGCCAAATAGTTTTTCAATGCAACTGCATCATTGTTATATTCCATCAGCAATGTATGAGGATTCTCATTTCTTCATTTTTGTTAACACTAGTTTTTTTTTTTTATTATTATTACAATCACCGGAGTAGATGGGTATAGTATCTCATCAAAAGCAATTTTTGCTTATCACTCTCTGATTCAATGTCATGAACATTTATGCTTATGTTTGCCTGTTTTCTTTTGAGAGTTACATAGTTCCAGTTCTTAGTTTTAGGTTTTTATTCCATTTGAGGGGGATTTTTTTGTATAAGGTGTGAGGTAGCAGTCCAACTTCATTCTTTTGCACATATATCTAGTTGTCAGGGCAACACTTGTTTAAAGAACTCTTCTGTCACCAGTGAATTGCCTTGGTTCCCTTGTTGAAATCAGTTGACCATTAATGTACAGATTTTTTCTTGGACTCTCAATTCTGTTCTATTGGTCTGTATGTCTATACTTAATATCTGTAACTATCGCCATAATTGAGATCTAGAAATATGAGTCCTCTAACTTTATTCTTTGCCAAGGTTGTTTTGGTTATTTTAGGTCTCATTGATTTTGATTTATATTTCACTCATCATTCACTGAACATTTTGCTGCTGAGTGTCTTTTCACTATGCTTACTTACCACTAACCATTTATGTATCTTTTTGGGGAAATGTCTATTGAGAATTTTTACTCATTTATAAATTGGGATATTTTTTCATTGCTGAATTGTAAAAGTTCTTTAAATTATAGATAGAAATTTCTTATCAGATATGTAATTTGCAAATATTTTTCTCATTCTGTGTGTTGTCTTTTTAGTATCTTGCTAGTGCCTTTTGAAGCACATTAACTTTGATTCTCCTTTTTCATAAGTTCATTATGAAAATCAAATGAGATAATGTATGTGAATGTCTATATAATTCCATAGTAAAGAATATTATTGTTAATGCAGTAAACTACATAACTAAAATGTAATGATGCTTGTATAGTAAGTTAGCATCTTTAGTATAGACACTTATGTTTCTTTGTATTAATCATGTGGAAAATATTATGAGAACAGCAAAGATGCCATATTCACTCCATAATTTCTGTCCCTGAAGTTACAAATAACTTGATTAAATCAATTAGATATTATAAAATAATTTAGATGTGTAAGGTAAACTTTTTGTTTACCTTAAGTATTTAAATCCATTTAAATGTTAAATAACTAGGCTAAAATGCATCATTTATCTATATTACTTCATTAATATGAAGCATGTATTCATCTTAAAATTAATAGATGGTGAACATAAAATATAAATATTAATCATTTTTTGTTGCAAAGTATAAATCTGTAAAGGCATATCATAAATGACATAATATTCTAATTTATGTTTCAAATATATTTCATAGCTGGTTTAAAAGTATTTTTCAAAATTACATAGCTCTTCTTGAATTTTATTTATAGCTTTCAATTACATTATATGTGAAGCACTTTTGTTCAATAAAGAGAGTTTCAGATGATCTTTCAACATAAATCACATACATTCTTTGTTAATGGATCTCTAGTTTACCTCTTTCTATAAGGCTGTTAACATGGCTAGAACATAAAGATTAGGTCTGATGTGTTTTTCATATGACTTAAAGTTAGTGTTTCTAAATGAAACTATTTTTTTTTAAATCTTAACATTGGAAGGAAATTTTTCCAGGATATTCCAGAATATTTCCAAAATCAAAGACCATCATTGCAAGCAACAATCAAGGATCTGTATCTTCAATATGGGAATATGTGATATTTTAAGCATCACATTCAAAGAATGCTTCCTGAGACCTGAGTCAGCAATACCTTTGATTCATCAATGTCATTACTTACCAGCTCTGTGATATGGAATATTGTTTTATTCATTTATGTACACACATATACATATATAATCTCACACTATTTGAGATCTCACTATACATTATTATATATAATATGTAATCTCATTATATATGTAATTCTTTTTAACACATTTATATGTATAAAGGGATTTTTTAAATCAGCAACAATCTATAGATAAATCCTTGAGTAATACTAGGATCATTTTCATTATTTAATTAGACTCTTGGTAAGAAATTTAGAACACCAATCTCTGAGGGTAAATTCAGTTGTGAGAGTGGCACAGAGCCAGGCAGCCTGGAGCTGAGAACTAGCTTTGATTTTTGGCAGAATTTGGGAGCCCACAGCTGATTCACCTCATGTTGCTCTGTGATCTCACATTTCCCCTCCTCTGAGTGGAAGATTTGGTCTTTATGGTGTTGGGGTTTCCAGGCAGCTGCTTCTTGAGGTAATCCCAGTGAGATGTAGGATCTTCACATCATTGATAATCAGCTTAGGTGGTGTGTCCTAGGCAGGGGAACTTCATTTGAGAAGGTCCAGTCACAGGTAGCAGGCCACCACTCAGCTGCTTCCAGAAAACCACCCTTCTTGCCTCTTTGGCACCCAGTTAGGTTGGTCAAAATGGCCCCAGGAGGGATGTTGGTTCAGTTTTCCTGAGTGCTGATGTGAAGTATTTGCTGCTCAATAGTTTTTCAAGTTCATCTTCAGCAGGGTGTACCTAGTTATTTTGCCATTTAACCATTTTAGTACACTGTTCCTGTCATCACCCACTGGTTTTGTGACAGTAATAAGAACCTTTTCCTTTGTCCTTTCAATCATGAATTTAGCTGCTAAATATAACTTGCACATGGCCTTTCTGGAACACACAACAGACTGGGAAGATCTGTGAATTCCTCTGACTACCACTGGGTTTCATCTGTAGTAGGACTTTCCTTTGGGTTTCGGCTTTGACTTTCCGAACCTAGCTGTCTGCTTGGCTTCAGGTGTCTTCTCTCTAGTAGCTACCCTTTCAGCTTTTTCATGTGCCATTTTTCAAGATGGGAAAGATACACTAGGTTTAATTAATACAGTAAAGATTATTTAAGAAACAAGAAGACAATGACTTTAGAAGCTGCTAAGAAAATATAACATGTGAAAACACAGTAAGTATTGTTTAAAACAAAACGTACCAATCAGCTGAACATGTGACAAGTTGGCAGGATATCCCACTGCGATTCTCAAAGACAGAACCCAACCTGTTAATCTATTTTTTAAAAAAACACAAGTAAGTTCTGTGTACCTCTAACCCTAATAGTGTCTTAATTGTATATTTTTACATTTTCAATACTTTGTTTTATGTTTTGTTAAAAGAATATAGCACTATGGAAAAATTTGAAAAATAGGTTTTAAAATGAGATTTAATTCAAGCCATCTGTTCTTTTAATTTTTTTACAGAAACCTTTTACATAGTTTTAATTAATATACATATCAATTTCTATCCTGAAAATATTTTCAGTTATTTTGAATACGTATTTACCTAGGTATTCATAAATCATTCCAATATTTTTAGAACATATATATGATATTAGACACATGAGGTTAATGTATTTTATTTTCATTAACCATTACTATGAGAAATATAGGTTCTTTCTATTTTTTTTCACTGTAGGCCAGAATAAAGGAGATATTACGAGGTAGTTAAGCAATTAACTTCAATAAAAAAGAGATTGAGGTAATTAAATTAGATCCCAACTAAATGGTGCGGACCCGGAATTCTTTCAGTAATATGCCCAACTCTGGTAGCCATGGGAGGATTTGCAGGAGAGTTAATCATGCCTCAGGGTTCCAAAAGGTTGAAAATGCAAGGTTTTTTGGGAAATGAAGTGAAAGACTGTGGCAAGTTGTGAAGGTACCTGTAGGGTAAATGAGTTGGTCAGAGTTTTCCTTCAATTAACCTCTATGACCAGCACCTGTGGTGTTGCGCCTCCCCAAGATTGTACATGCTTGGTCCTGTGGGTGTGGCATGTGTGAGTAGGCTCACCTGGGGCATGGGAGGACAGGTGAAAAGGGCAGCATATCCCAGGGTAAGAAAGCATGAGAGCATGAAAGAGGAGTGAGAAAAAGCATGAAGATTCCCTTGCCCTGCTCTGCCTGGTGTGTCTGTGTAACTGCTAGAGCCAATTAAAAACCCACCCAGATTGGCTTGCCTGTGCACTACAATTGGCATCATGAAATGCATGCTTACACAACAGTGTCACCCTGGAATCAATGGGACATAGGATACTCCCTATATCCTACTCTCAGAGAACTCATGAACAGACTAGTAAAGCACAGATGGAGCTTCCAGCGGCAAATCTAGAGTGAAAGTGGGAGTGCCAGGAAGGACCCTGAAGGGTCTTGGGGAGCCAGGGCTCTGGAAATCTAGTGACAGGCTGGAGCCCAAACCTGTTCATGTTCAGGTAGAGACTGCAGCTTCTCCTGGGGTCTCACCAGCCTCTAGTAACTGCTTTGCCTATTCTCCTGATGAGACTTTTCCGCTAAAGGAGGGTGAGACCCCCAAAATGTGCTTATTCTGGGGTTTTATACCTTAATGTTTTTCTAAAACTCAATAATAATACAGAAGCTTGGGAAATAGAAGGCTTTAAAATGCAATATAATTCTACCATTGACAGAATTCATTTCTAATTCATATTTCATGGATACTTTCCCATGATTTGTTAAGATGCACATGTAATTTAATCTTAGGACACAAATGGGATTGGTTCTTAGTATGAATCCCCAAAATTTGAATTATTGGTCAAAAAGTTTAAAAATTTGGATCATTTAAAAATCGTATTAACTGATTATATTCCAAAAATTTTTTGTTTGAAAACAAAGTTTCGTCATTTTATCCTTTTAAACAGGGTATATGAATTTTTTATTTAAAATTAAGTAGGCCCCAAATAGTACATTATTGTTGTATTATTATATCTTTGACATCAGAAAGAGTGAATAATTCTCATGTTTATCTATAGTTATTTTTGAGTATAACTGTCTTTTGCTTATTACCGGAAGATTTGTATTTACTACTTTTGGGGCAACATTTTCCTTCATTTTGTTACTTTTTTTAAAATTAAGAAATCTACATGCATATGTTTTTCAGCAGTAATTAGGTTAAGACCCCCATTCCAGAAATATTTTATTCTAATTTGTTATATTTTTTCTGTGGTTATTTTTATTTACATTTATAATCATCTGCATAAATTTGTGTGCATGGTATGAGTTGAAATGGAGTGCCTTCTCTTGTGTTGTAAATTCCATTCCCATGTTTCAAACATTTATAGAAAACAGAAACTATATCTGGGCTATAGATTTTGGTCTGTTACAACGTTTGATAATATTGTTGCTTTGCATAATCCATTCGAATACCTAGTAGGGTTAGTCACCTTTCATAACTCATATTCTGAAAACTTTCTACTTTAATTACTTTATAGTCTTTGATAATCTCACCTGTTAATTCTTCAAAGTACACAGTAAACTTTTAATGTCCTGAGTGAAATATTTGGAGAGTTTACCAGTTCTCAGATTCAGAAACACCAGATTTTGTAAGTCAAGTACAGAAATAGAAAATCAAACTGCACTGCTTACTTGTTGCACATGTTTTTACCCATAAGTCTCAGGCCACAATTCAAAATTAAATCAACCAAATGATAGCTACTGTGTGCCACAGTCCTTAGAGTTGCATGTATCCTCCAAATAGCTGAAATCATAAACTTTAAATCCACAGAGCCTAAGGGTGTAAAGTACTGAGACTAAGGGGGTGGGGACAGGAAAACACCAGATATGGAACAACGATATTAGACAAAACAGCATCCAGAAGAACAGATGTTTTGCCGAGTTTATCACCATCCAGGGAAAGATGCCCCAGTTACAGGGCAATTAGGGAATAAAAAACAACCACCAACAAAATTTCCCAATGACCTGATACCCAGCTAACTGCCTGGCACACTGGGCAACAGAAAAAGTCACAGTATATAGTCATGGCCAAGATGGAGCTAAGATAGGCTTCCTCCCTGGGACCCCCTCCTGCTCTTAGGAGTTACTTTCTTTTGCTTCCTTAAATCTACACTTTGCTGGCTACTATGCCTGGTGTGGGGGCTATTATTCTTCAGTCATCATACACACAGAGACACACAAATACAGACTCTTCTCACAGTATTTGCACTCTATTTTTTTTTTTTTTGCCTGCATCTTCTTCACTATTGTATTGTATCAATAAACCACTGAAGTTGAAACATTAGCCTTATTCTCATCACCAAGTCAGACATTGGCTTGGTAACAGTGACACCATTGTTTGATGCCTAGTTTCTGTTACTTCACAATTCAAATGTAAAGGAGTTGTTGACTTGACATAGTCTCTTTGAATAAAACATTCTGAAAATTTATAGTTCAGCAGGAGAGAGGTCTATAGCTACCAGGACTCACCTCAAATGTGTCAGGCAGCCAATGTATGTCTGTAATGGCTTTCTTGTGTCCATTTTCTATTGAGGAGACTGCACAGTGTCTGATATACACTGCCTCTTTATTACTGTCTGGCTCAAGGAGAAACATAGGCTAGAAACATATTTAAAGAAAGTTACCTGCTAATTTCAAAAAGTTGATAAAGAATTCACACTTTACTCATTCCAATTTAAATTAATAAGAAATATCAGTTCAAGGAAAGACATAGTGTTTTGAGGTATCATATATAGGTAATAAAATTATCCACTTTTCCCTTCAGTGTATTCTAAGATTTTTATCTTCAAACTTAACAAGAATTATTGACCCTCTTCCCTAACCAATCAATGAAATTCCATTTTTGAAAGATGATTTCTTTGCAGGCACAGAAGTTCACATCCTTTGTTTCTTTTTAAGAGACTTGTGGATGTTATGGTTGAAGAACTGGGGGGGTGGAGATGTACAATATGTGGGTAAGGACTGAGTTGAGAACTAAATCCTGTTAGCAGACTCCGCAGGTTCATAAAGTCAGCATATTACTGAAAAAGAAATGAAGGATTGCTAACTTTTCATTTCATCCAGGAGACAAGCAATGCTTGCTTGAGATGAAGGCAATGGTCCAAATTCATAGGACCAGGATCTGAAGCCTAGATATATGCTCTTCTGTTGTTTAGTGTTCTTTCAAATCTGTCACTTCAGACAGCTCATTTAGTCCTTTTATGCTATTTAGAATATAAATATGTTAGAAATGTCTGCATCATTTTCGTGATCACCAGTTACTGTTGAACAAGACTGAAGGAGAGAAAATTTGTTTTATTTTTCCCCCCATGAGTAACTTTCCTTTTTTATTTACTTTTTATTGTTTGCACTTATGTATCTATATACATATATATTGCATCATTGTCTACCCCAATGAGAGAGATAAATTTTGTAACACTACAATAAAAAATAACCTGTAACTGAGAAAGATGGTGCCACTGTTTTGTAGTTTTTAGTGAAAGGTCTGCTGAGAAATGATTCAGAAAACCCCCCAAAAGCAGCTATGAAGGCTTGGGAAATAACGCTTTTTTTCCCCCTTTTGAGTCTTTCACACTTGGTAAACCTGTTCCATACTTTTGGATAAAATCCTGAATGGAAACCAACTTGTAAGTGAAAAGTTATACAAAACTAACCTTGAGTGTGGCCTTTTTACTCCTACTACCACCTGTCTTGATGTTTTCTATGCGATCAGCATGTGCTGTGATGTCCCACAAGACGATCTAAAACAGAAATAAATGTCATTAGGACATATTTTCAGAAAAGAGATATTTGGATCTTTATTTTTTTCCAGCATAATAAAAAGCAAAGAGAAAAGCGAAAATTCAATAACATATATATGGAGTCCACAGTCAACTGGGTCTTAAAGACTTTTAAAAGCCTGTTGATAAATCAACAGGCTGATAAATCAATCACAGCCAAGGATAATAAAATTTATCCTACATCCAAAGCCAGTCAGCAACTGTTAAAACTACTATAAAAAAGAACGATTTCTTCTCCATAAACTTAATTTGAATTTTGTGCTTGTGTCAGTAAATGCCAGTTATTTTTTAGTAATCCAAGATAAACATGCAATTTTTTCTGCTTTGGGTAGAGTTCTTGCTCTGTCTTTGGGAATGTCTTATGATTGTGGAAATAGCTGCCTCAGACTCAGGGGAAAATAGCCTCATCTCCACAATAAAATACAAATGCCCAATTATCCAGAAAGCCTGGAAAAATGATGGTTTCTATTTAATTTGATATTATAGTCAACTCTAAATTTACATATACACGAATGGTCATTGTTAGAAAAAAAATCAAAATAAAGCATAGTATATAATACTAAATTAGCTTCAGTTCCAGTAATGAAAGTCATTTATGATATACTGAAATGCTAATATTGTACAACTGTGACTGATTTATTTTTCTCCTTTGCTTTTCTAGAACATTCTAAAAGAAAGTTGTATTACCTTTCCACCAAGTAAAAATATCACTTCAGAATTTGCAGGTTGGAGTATGAGCTCTAGGTCATTTTTATGACCACCAGTTATTGTTGAACAATACGGAGGGAGAAAATTTATTTTTCCTGGTAGTTTTTTTTTTTTTTTTTGATAAGTTGACACAGATGCTGCAGGCATTTAAATGTCAACTATGAAGCAGTTTTCTCAACCACATAAAAAAGATCATAGATTATAGATATATGTATAGATATGTGTATATATATACTGGTAAAGTTAAACTCAGTGAATTATTATGAATTTAAACTTTGATTATACAGCAGTTTTAAGATTTTAGTTTTGCTTTATTGGAAAAGTAGGTAACTGAAGGATAAAATCCAAATTCTATATAAATTAAAGAACTGAAAAGGGGAAGAAGATAAAAGCAGTGCATTAAATTATACATGTGTAAATTATATTATATACACATACACATGTACACACATATCACATACACACATGTACATGACATACATACACATGTATTTATATACATATATATGCTTTCCAGTGAATTTCTCTTTAAATTTTGTGCCATCCCTTGTGCCATTCCTATCCCTAGAGAAATTTCAGAAGAGTTCTTTCAAGAGGTATCAATGCTTGTGGTTTTGTTCTTCTATAAAATCTTATTCAATGAGTAGTCCTATTCCAATTCCATCAAGACAAACAGACTTAATTGTCTTGTTGTGTCTAGTTATGTTCCAGTTAGTGGACAACTGGCATCCTGACACATGACTATATCTTCACACCCAATTCCTAGCAAGGTAACTGACACACAGTTGGCCTGCCTTCCTTCTGCTGAGTTCAATCCTTAAAAACAAAGGAAAATAACCTATTAATCAAATATATTGCAGAAATTGTCTAAATTAATAAATAGCAAAAAAAAAAAAAGCCATAGTACCTGCCCATTTATGCAGCCTCCAGCAATGATATTGGGGTCACTTGGACAGAATTTGAAGCAGAAGATGTCATCTGGGCTTTCCAGCATCAACTTTAAAAAAACCCACAAATTCAAGGGAGAGTAAGAAAACCTATTAAGATCATGACTAGAAAACAGTATTGAAATAGTCTAAAGTTTAATTTTATTGCTATCTTATAAGCACAGAGACCATTCCTAGATTCTGCTTCTTGACTGAAAGCTGTTTTTGCTTAGTTTTATTGTAAGCCTTGGCCATGCAGATCAGAGTAGGTATATTCTCAGGGACCCAGATCTTACCTCCCTAGGGCATGTTATAATTGTTTTCTATAAGCAAACTGTCTATGAGATTCATGTTTCTAAAAAGCATGGAAGGTAAGCTCTGTGAGGACAGGATGTTTGTCCATTTTGTTCCCTGCTGTATACCAAGTCTGGCTCCTGGAATTAAAATTCATTTAAAAAGAAAAATGATGGTGTTACCAAAGATAATAGTTCAAATTTTAAAATAATATAGAATGAGAAGGGGAGCAAATGCAAGTGCTTGGAAGAAACCCTGCAAGGAATATGCCAGTATGAGTGTGAAAGAACAGGGGCATTAACAGAGGCAGCACCTGAATTACTGCTGCCATTAAGTAAAACACTTGCAAGATCATTCTTTGTTAAACATAATGGGCAAAACTCTAATAACCAAGAATATAGGCCCAGAAGCCAATGAGCTAAAGATACCACTAAGCTAAAGAGTTCACACTGAAAGTTACACATTGGAGCAAATGATCTTGGTGATTGGTCATCTGTAGATTCTAGGGAAATCTCACCTTTTGAAATAAAATCTTTTAATAATCTCCTTTTAATAAGCTAGTTTTAACTAGCTTATTAAAAGCTAGTTAAAAAGATACAGTATATTTTCACTATTTATTTAAAAAATAATATACTCATAATTTTCAAAGCTACTCTTGGAAGACAGGAGAGTGTTCCTTTCTGCTGGTTCTTTGCTGGCAAGCTCAGTCATACGCCCATGATGTGGAGCAGAGCACAGTTCTACATACTAGGAAATGCTAGACAACATCAGCAAGAAAATGGCACCACTTTACAGTAAGTAGGTGACAAGAAAGAGCTAGAGATTTATCCTTTTGATCTCCGAATCTGCATTGAAAGTGCTTAGAATCCATTGCACTAAAACTGCCTTAATTCAGATGAGTTAGAAGGACAGGTTGAGGGAGACAATAGGGCTTATTAGGGGAAGTTTTACTTGTTTAATATTTTATAAAATCAAAATAAGCCCGGCACAGAGGCACGTGCCTGTAAGCAACAGTTTATGGAATCGTGGCTGGACTGGGGATTGCAGTTCAACACCCGACCGGGGCAACTAGCGAGACATAGTCCCAAAAAAATAGCTGGATGTGGTGGCATGTGCCTGTAATCCCAGCTACCTGAGAAGCTGAGCCTGGGGATTGCTTGAGTCTGTGGTACCCCGGCCTGCGGTTCCATGGGCAAAAATAGCAAGACCTAGTCTCAAAAAACAAACAAACAAATAAAAATATTATATTTGAAAAAAAAAAATAACACAAGCAAGCAGTCTACCCCTAAACAGAATTCTTCTAGAGTAATAATGGAAGTAGAACTTTGTGAAACAAACCCAGACTTCAGCCTTATCTTATTTGGATTTCTGTGTATTTTGATTTGGCTGTAGTTGAACTTTTTAAGCAATGACAAACTTTCTACACAATTCCAGATTGCTGGATTCGCTTAGCAAGTAGAACCACCTGACAATAAGAGAACTGAAGACAATGTCCCCAGTCACGGCCTCACAGCCCCTCCTCATTGCTTTCTCCAAGGTCATATTTACTCATTACCACCATCTACTGGTAAAATTGAGGAAATTCCTTGGACGCTAAGATCTCTTTGCATTTGAAAAATTAGTATTTAAATAAAGTTCATAAAGAGCTTGTTTTTAAAAATTGGTTAAAGATCCTCTTGTAATATTTTTTAAAAATAAGGCGCTATTCGTAAACAACTTGCAAACTTTACTTTTGCTCAAATGGAATGATTGCAAATTTTGAATTAAAGAAAGCCTAGCTTTAAAAGGTTTTTAAAATATATATATATTTATATATATATATAAATATATATATAAATATATATATATATATATTTTGAGACTAGGTCTCGCTATTTTTGCCCGTGGAACCACAGGCTCATGTTGCCCGGGGTACCACAGACTCCAGGCTCAGCTTCCCAGGTAGCTGGGATTACAGACGCGCCACCACGCCCAGCTATTTTTTTGTAACTAGGTCTCGCTACAGGCCCCTGGTGGGATTCAAACCACCATCCCTGGCCCCGGCCGCGGCTTCCTAGGCTGCCATTTACAAGAATGCACCACCATGTCTGACCTTTTAGGTTTAAAATATTAAGTGGTTACAAAATCCTTGGCAATTAAATCAGGTAAAGACACGTGTGTATAAGTGGTATTTGAAATTTTAGCATGGCAGACAACTCTCCTTAATTACCTGAGGATGTATGGGATCAGAGAAGCTCCAGAAGAGAATCAGGGATGGCTGCAGTAATAGTTTGCCAGAAAACTGGACTCTCTCCTCAAAAGAGTATCGCACAGCCACAGACACAGCGATTAACCCTGATTGAAACATAAGGACTTGTTAAAATCTGCAGCAACTGTACATGGAGATGTGCTCTAGGTTTTGCCCTTCTGCATCATCATTATTTCATCCTATTTTGATAAAACTTCATTAAACATTCTTTAGGAGATGAGTTCTGACAATTCTTGTTAATGTGTAGCCAGTAACTACATGACACTTATTTAGCGCTTGAAATGTCACTGGTCCAAACTGAGTTGTACTCTTAATACATAATATACAATAAACTTCAAATATTTAGTAATTTAAAAAGGTTTTGGAAAAAAAGGTTTGTCCTCAATACAACTGATAAAGGACTGCTATCAAAGATCCACATAGAGCTCACATGACTCAACAAAAACAAAGCAAATAGCCCAGTCAAAAGATGGGCAAGATTAAAAGATACCTCTCAGAAGAGGGAACACAAATGGTCAAAGATTCTATGAAAAAATGTACAACATCACTTATCACCAGGAAATTGCAAATCAAAATCACAATGAGATACCATTCACACTAGTAAGAATGGCCAAATCAAAAAAAAAAAAAAAAGTAACAGTAAGTACCGACAAGGATGCAGAGAAAAAGAAACATTTTTGCACTGCTGGTGGGATTGCAAACTGGTCTAGCCACTGTGGAAAGTTGTATGGAGGACCCTCAAACTACTAAAAATGAAGCTACCATTTGATACAGTGATTCCACTTCTGGGAATCTACCCAAAGGATACAAGAAACACCAATTCAAAAGGAAACCTGCACTCCAGTGTTAATTGGAGCACTATTTACAATAATCAGGTTATAGAAACTATCCAAATGCCCAAAAACAGATGATTGTACTAAAAGTGTGGTATATTTACAAAATGGAATATTATTCAGTGCTTAAAAAAGATAGACTCATGTCTTTCACAACAACATGGATGGAGTTGGAAAGAATTACGTTAGCCAAAATCAGTCAAAGGAATAATATAGATATCAGATGGTCTCATTTATATGTGGAATATAGAGAAACCAAACAAAAGGAGAAGAAAAAGTTAAAACTAACAAGCAGAAAACATAACTGAAGTATACAGCAAGGGAGTGGGAGGGAGGGAGGAGGATTGTCAGGGAAGGACAATCACAAGGGATCAGGATAATGGTTCATGGGTGACATGATAGGTGAACTTTGGGGTATACAATGATGTAAGGTGAGTATATATTCAGTAAAAAATGAAATAAAAGAAGTTTAGTTGTCTTTTATTTTTCTCTGTGAGGAAAGGGCCAATGTGGGGAAGCAGAGGAAGGAGAAAGGGGATGAGACTCACATTCTTTCCATGGTTCCACCTTTGTAGACCTATCTCCTTTGACAGCTGAGAGCTTTGAAGGAAGTGAATTTCCTATCTTGTCCAATAATCAATAAGGGGGTGTCAGGGACAAGGAAAGCAGTCTTGGGAAGCCAACAGTCAACATTCAACCTCGTGTCAGCTGATGAACTCAATCTGTCACTTTCTGAGTTGAGTTTTGGACCTTTACTTATAAAGCAGATATCACAGCCCTTGTTCACATGGGGAGGATCTGAGACTGAGTGAAGGGGCAGAAAAATTGGGTCCGTGCCTGGCACTCGGCAAACTGAAGCTGTCTTAATGAAATTAGCTGGTTTGTAATTTGACATAGAAAAGCTACATCATTTCCAAGCCACCATAAAAAGGGTCCCCACAGCTAAACAGGGCTCACCATAAATAACTGGATGCCAGGAGACACAGGTGATCATTTTTTCTGTCAGGTTATGAAGATCGGTGAAGGACTGGTACTCTTTCAGGTACGTGTCACTCTTGTCCCCAAAGGTGCCTTCCTCTTCTGCCAGGTTTTTCCAGTCATTAACAAATGTGTTCATAATTTCATTTTGCTGCAGAGCTATTTCAACACTATTTTTTGGGGGAAAAGCAATTAAAGTATTAGTTTTTAGTATTCCATGACTATGGCTTTCAGTAGTTCTTTCCACCTAACGTATACTAAAAGAAAAAAAAAACTTTTTAGTATTTTTTAGTATTCCATGACTATGGCTTTCAGTAGTTCTTTCCACCTAATGTATACTAAAAGAAAAAAAAACTTTTTCAATAAATTTGCTAATTAATGATTAACTTATGTGAAATAATTTAGGAGAAAAAGTGTTCACAGCATTGTGCTACTCAGATCTTCGAAGAAGTTGATGTTCAGTGGCCAGGGTGCTGTCAGCTGACACCCGCTAGCACCATCCCCATTGACCTGGGTTTTCCAGACAGGGTATTGATCTCCCCAGGCTAGTGACAGAGCACTCAACTGAGGGGAGCCAAGGTTTGGCCTATTCTGCATCACTCAGGACTCTTCCAAAGGGTGTCTTTGCTCTAGAGTATGCTGGCTGAGCTTTTGAAGCTGTCTGGTTGTTTCCTCTTCCTTTTTGTCAGTATGATCCTTCATAAACCTCTCCTTTGAACTTGACTCATTTGCTCCCTGGAAACTCCAAACTGACAGAAAACACAACTTTCTTAGTTATATGCAGTACCAAGGGATCATCTGTATTAATTATTAAACCAATATATAAGTAGGATTATAAATAAAATTGTATATATGTAAATAAATGTATGTATGAAATAAATGGACATATTTTGAAACACCAGCTAAGAGATCCTCAAGGGAAGATCTAGAGCTTAGAAGTGTGTGTGTGTGTGTGTGTGTGTGTGTGTGTGTATGTGCTGGTTTCAGCTGTCACAGTGCCTGGAGGCACTCATGTGTTTAGCTCCATTTGTAAACATCATTTAAATCCTAAAACAAGGAACTTGCTATAAGTACTAGTATTGCTTCTTTAATAAATATTCTGAATGTTTGGTTAATCCCTTTATAATCCAGAGCTGATTTCACAGACTCTATCTTAAAAGTAATTGTGACATCTGTCACCCCTTTGCATGCTCAGGTTTGCAATCTCGGCTCACTCCCAGGGCCTCTAGTTGCTTTCCCACAATTAAAATACCACCAAGGTTTTACCTAAACCACTGAAAATTCAAACAACTTGCTGTTTTAATAAGTGTGGTAAGCTGAAAGAGTGATTCCCAATCATGGATTTCCTAAAATAGGGAAAAGCCACTTTATACAGATAGTTCATTATAAACATTAGGTATCATAATAGATACTCCAAAAATGGAAGTAATCCAGGGTAGCCTTCAACATCTCTCATTAGCATTAGTACCTAAGCATACAGTAAATGTAATACATTAAGTATAATGCTTAATTGAATATTCTTTTCAGTTAAATTCTTCATTTCAAACGAGAACCATTTCCTGGGATGACTTATTCCTTGAAATGAAATCAAACTCATGGCCAAGCAGCATCAGTAGGATCTGGAGGGATGAGGAGGGGTCCAGCTCCACCCCAACCTACCAAGTCACAGCTTACAGTCTCACAGGTGCCCCAGGTGGTTCATATGCACATTAACATCTGAATAACCCTGTACAGGGTATTCTCACCCCTGAAACGCCAAGGTTTCAATGTAGTTTTAAGTAGAAGCATTGGTTAGCATTTTCAAAACCGTGCTTCTTTCTGTGCCAGTGTGGAGGAAGGAATTCTAGGAAAGATTGATTTGACTTCTTGAGTCTTCCTTCAGCCTTAACGGGGAAGTAATTCACATGGGAGATGTGAAGACAGTGCCTTTTCTTTCTTTTCCTTTTTCTTGTTCTCCTTGTACTATCCCACAAGTTTCCTGTGAGTGATGAATGGGAGGCTGAAAAACTTGTCTGAGTTAAAACCCATGAGGATCACTTTTATGTTTTATTTTTAAAATTTAACATAAAAATTTTACCTTGGGACCACACTGTTCAGAAAGTCAATCAAAGACTGTGATTTTCCAAGTGTCTCTTTTTCTTCTTCTGAAAATTCTCTTGCATGATATTGGGTAGCTGCATTTTTGGGATATGTCCTAGGAGAAGAGTTAAGCAAAAATTAGTTCAAAGACAAGCAAAGTTAGGTCATGACAGGTCAAAAATTTGCTCCTGTGACTATATTAGGGTATTATTCTATGTTTAGATTTTATATGTTGGATCAATATCAGACAATTTATATAGACTGTCATTCAAAGTATTCATATATTTTTACCATCATAATCAATAGGCTCTTTCTATTTTATCATTTTATGCTTGCAGAAAAGTTTTATGAAAGGTATAAGAAACTTACATGCATCCTCCACCAAGATTCATCAATTACTAACAGGCTTCCATTTCCACATTTGATTGTAATTCTTTTTTTCATTCATTAACTTAATTTTTTTTGCCATTGTGATCTTTCCCCAACTCAACCACTTAAGAACACTTGACAATGTCTGGAAACATTTTTGGTTGTCATAACTGGGAAATGTGATTGGCATCAGGTGGCTAGAGCTCAGAGATCCTACAAAACACCTGTTCATTCACAAGACAACCCTCTAACCAGAGAAATAACAGTCCAAAATATCAGTGATTTTTTTAAATATCAGTTGAAAAAAAGAGAAACCCTATTCTAAAATATATGAAGTTTGGAGCAGGCTCAACAAAAATCAAAAGGTTTGGGTTTGAGTAATTATAAGAATATCATTGCCACTTAGGAGATGAAGGGGGATTCACAGAATTTCAATCTGGAGGTATAAAATCAAATGTTTGTTGTTGGGCAAGGTAAATTTGAGATACCAAGTAAACAGATAAATAAATGGGCACAGAGTTCAGAGGAGGGATTGAGTTTGAAGGCACAGACTTGCTATTCATCAGCACACAGATAATAGGCAACACCCTTCGACTGGTTAAATCCAGGGATTAAGTGTAGCTAGAGAAAACATCAAAAAGCAATAGCTTTCAGGTCCTCTCATATTTAGAATCAGGGAAAAGAAGATCCAATAAAAGAAAAGGAAAGTGGAGCTGCCAGAAAGTGAGGAGGGGAACTATGAATATTGTCTGGAGGCCAAAAGGAGAAAGAAAAAGTGCTTAGGAGTGAGAAATAGTCAGCCACGTTAAGTACTGCTAACATACTTAGGCATAGGAAAAGATCTAAAACTTGGATTAGGCAATCAAACTATTAGAGGTCTTTAATGACCTTGTTAATACTATTTGGAGTTGTATCAGGATGGTATGGTATGAGAGAAAGTGGAACTAGAATGTGGACAATTGCTATGAGAAATCGGTTGTAAAGAAAAGCAGAGAAATTAAATAATAACTGGAGAAGTTGAGAAAGTTGACTTTGTTTTATGAGTCACAGCATTTGGTAATTACAAGTCTCCTTTCTTCACTGTTTCCAGCCACCACCTTACTTTAGACACTGGTCACATTTAACCTGGTTTAATAACAACAGAGTCCTACTAGACCAATCTCCTCAACTGCCTGATGATTTCCCTCTGCCAGCCAACTAGCCTACCAGTCTGCCTTCCCATTGCTTCAGTTCTTGCTAGAGATCCCTGCTATCTGACATCCACTTGTCTGCCTCTACTCCTTCCATTTTCCCCAGACAAGTCTTCTCGTGGTGGTACCAGGCAAATGAAATTCTGTCCTTTCCACCCCCTTGAGCCATTTAGATAGCTTTTAAATTTTGAGGAAAACCTTTCTCAGAGTCTCCAAATCATAGTAATATGACTAAGTTTCAAGAATTTTAAAGATATTTCAGAATAAAAAGGTACTTTTTAAAATTAATCATTTTGTTGTTTACATATTTATTTATATATGTATTTGTGTATGTATATATATGTATTACATCATTGCATTTCCTGAAAAAAAAAATGCCTGACTTAGGTAAATAAGTCTTTGTATTTATACGATATGCAAGCCTAACCCAAGTTTCTAAAGTTTTCTCTCAGCAGTCCATTCACTGAGTACATTTAAGAGCTTGCTATATGAAATGTGTTTGTAATATCAAAGGGCTCTGGCTCTAAGGCAGAAAGACCAGTAGGCAGATGAGTGCAGTATGGCTCGTTGGAGTCACCATAAAGATAATTCTAAGCTCTTGTGGGACTTAGAGGTGGGAGTGATCAACTCAACCTGGTGTTTCTAAGGGATCATAGAGGTGGAAGCACTAAAGGACGAACAGACAGTGAAGGACATTTTGTGCAGAGAAACAACATGGGCAAAGACAGGAATATGCAGAAAAGCAGGTGTTCTGGGGAAAGGAATCAGCTCAGAGGCCTAGAGCACAGAGGACTTGTTTGGAGCTTGGGGTCAAGCAGGCAGGAGGAAGACAGAGGGTCCTCACAGAGGAAGGAGGACCTTCTATAACATCCTACTGGTTTGGATGTGACAGGAAGCCAAAGAAGAGATTTAGAGCAGTGAAGAAGCAAGATCTGATTTGATGTGTGAGAATGATCATTTCATGGTAAAGTACAACAGTTTGCAGGCACTGAATATCCAGGAAGGAATGAGCAGGGCCCCTCTATGAAAACACACTGCAGTTATTAACAGTATCACTCATTTCTCACTGCAGTCTTTATAGTCTTATATAATTATATCTATTTTTCTATTAATATTTTATATGCATGGTGGAGCTAATTAGCATCTCCACAACTGAATTTACTCCATGTTGATCTATGATCATTGCCAACCTATTTTTATTTACTATAATGAGCCTCAAAATAATGGATACTGCTAGATTTTACTGCAATTGCCTTTGAAAATAGATAAGCCCATGCTTACCATCTTGTCTGAGTACTTGTGTCCATGATGGTGGGGACAACTTGTGTGCCAATGTCTTTCTCAAGTTGCTTAACGGTGAAGTTTTTATCTGGGTAGGATGTACATTCAATGTAGGCATCTTTTACACTGGAAGCATTCTGGTCACTGAAATTAATCCTACTACCAAATCCCTCTCGTTTTCGAGAAATCATGTAAGTAATCTGCAACACATGTAAGCAGCTAGGTTAAAGTAATCAAGCCCTGGGTGAGAAACGGATGTGTGGTAGACAGGGCTGGTGCTCTGTTTACCTGGTCCTCTAGTTTCCTATATGTCTATTAAACCCTCTGACTCCGTGTGCCACCAGCAGCTGTTCTGCGGGGCATTAATTCAGGGCTACCGGGACTACTTTATTCATGGGTGCAAAGAACAGGAAATGACTGACGGCTTACATCTGAACTGACCGTGGTTCAGTGAAGATATATATGTAAGTCCATCTCCTTTGCTATTTGGGAACCACCCTGGAAGCAATATAGTCTCCAGGGTTCCCCTAGGGTGAAACTACCCTTCTACCAGACTTCTGCTGAAACTGCATCCATGCAGGATTTATACCATACCCCTGCCCTACTTTCCCACTCTCTTAAGGGACATTTTGATAATAACTCACTCTCACACAGCTATTCCTCTCAGGGCTGCTCTGGGAATACCATTGTTTGTGTTTCCTAGGGTCGCTGTAACTGAGTAACGCAGATGGGGGGGAGGGGGGACTTGAAAAATAAGAATTGATTCGCCCACAGTTGTGGAAACTCGAATCTGAGGCCATGTTATCGGAGGGTTAGTTCCTTCTCTCCTGCTTCCGGGAAGAGTCAGCAGTCCTTGGTGTTCCTTGCTGTTGATACAGTGCACCCGCCTCTGCCTTCTTCTTCACATGGTGTTCTCCAGCGTCTTTGGGTCTTCACATGGTTTTCTTATAAAGACCCCAGGTAATTGGGACTTGGGCCCTCCCAACTGGATGAGGTCAGTAGGACCTCATCTGAACTTAGTACATTCTACAATGGCCCTGTTTCCTAATGGGTTCAGTTCAAAGTCCTTGGGGCTCAGGATTTTGTCATACATTTTGGGGGGCAGAGAGGTCATGGAATTCAACCCATTACACCTAAGATAATTCTATGAAAAGCAAGACCATATCCCCAAAGCAGTATGGAGGACCCTCAAACTCATGAAAATGGTCTTACCATTTGACCCAGCAGTCGCACTTCTGGGAATCTACCCAAAGGAGACCTCAGTGTGGGTACAAAAGGACACCTGTGCTTGGATGTTTATTGCAGCACTATTTATAATGGCAAGGACATGGAAACAACCCAAATGCCCCAGAACAAATGAGTGGATGAAAAAGATGTGGTATATATACACAATGGAGTATTACTCATCAATTAAAAATGACAAATTTGATGAATTTATAGACACCTGGATGTACCTAGAAGAAATCATTCTAGCAGAAACGAGCCAGATAGAAAGGGACAGAAACCAAATGGTTTCACTACTATATGGTCAACCAAATTAAACTACACAATGGGAAAGAGGGGACCAGCTGGAGCAGGTGGGGAGGGGAGGTGGTGGGTGACCCCCAGGGACTGAAATGATGTGAAGTATATATATATATATGTATATATATATATACATATATATGTATATATATACATATATATATACACATACGTATATATATACATAAAAGACCATATCTCCATAGTATATGTAGTACACCCTGAAGATTCCTCAGCTCCAAGTGTTGTTCAGTTACAGTGAGGTAACAACCAGAAATCAGATTCAAACCTCTGACCTGTTTTGTAGATTCTTTAACTGATTCTTCCTCAATTTCTTTCTCACTGCCCAGAGAAACCCAGGGTTTAGAGACAGGTGGCTTATAAACATATGTGTCCTCAGGAGGATACTCTTTGGATTCATCCTGATCCTCTGTTACTTCTGGTGGCTAAAGTAAAATAAACAGCATTCTAAAATACATGACCAAATTTATATTACAGCTACTGTGTCTATTTTACAATATATTTTACTTTATATCTATTCGTTAAACACTTCCTTGTTTTTTTTTTCTCTGTTGGTTTGCACTTTTTCATTATGAGAAAAACAAAGCTAAAAATAAAAGGAAGAATGAAGAACAAAAAATAAGGATATGATGGAAAGACAATGGGAAAGAAAAACATGGGAGAAGAAAAGAGGAAGAGCTATATGATAAGAAAAATATTATTGCACATCTTTATGAATATAGAATGCTAAAATGGAATGCTAACACTACTTTGAATGGATCTGGGAAATGTTCTTCCTGAACAGATTATACCTATGAATAACTATGATATGCATTAAAAAATGAGAATGATTTTTAGCTCAAGATGTTCACAAGATATGTGTATATGTATGTGTATATATAAATAATAATCACATGATCACATATATGTATATTTCATATATATACAAGCATATATATGATATATATGTGAATATATATGAAATATGTATACATATATACAAGCATATATCTGATATATATACATATATCTGATATATATACATATATATCTGATATATGCTTATATATATGTGTGAATATATATGTATATATGTGTATATATGTATATATTACTTGCTTTACTTGTAATAGTGAAACAATGGGCAACCAAATGAGTAAATGGACTGATAGACGCACAATCATAAAATACCATAAATGCAACTGGAATGAACAATCTACCTACCTACATACAAATGATACCTAAATTTGTCAACATGGGTAAATCCTAAATTTTAAATTCAATGAAAAATACAAGTATCATAAAGAGCTACATGATATCCTTTTCTAAATTAATGAAACATTTTGCTGTAGAATATACATGTGTGTTAAAGGTGTAAAACCATAGGCAGGGAAGATACACAACAACTTTAGAATAATGATTCCTTGCACTGAGGATTGAAGAAATGGAATTAGGTGGATTTGTAGGAGGATACAAAAGGAAATGAAACATTATCTGTCACAATTTATTTCTTTTAAGTATTCTGAAATAAATATGGTCAAATATTAATATTCATTAGTTCTGGTTAGTGATTGTGTGAATATGTGTTATACTGCCTTTGCTTTTCTATACATTTGATATATTTCACTATAATACATTAAAAACAGGAAAAGTAGCCATAAAAAATAAATCTAAAAATGTCAAGACTAAGTGAAAAATAATTTTAATTTTAAAAAATGTTAGACATTTTAAAAATCTTTGATTTACTTTCCCTGCTTATTGCACAACCAATCCCTCTGACTCTCTCAATGGGACTGAATCTCCCTAGGAAGATGTTAGACTGGAAAGCCAGTCTCAGGAATAGGCTATCTTTTATGACCACTTTTCAGGAAACACTCCTGGCGGTTCAGCAGGTGAGAGTTTTTAGTAGCTTACTCAGTGGCAAGAGGGGTACCAGGCACGTGGCTGTGGCATTGCCAGGTGTGAGATTCCTGTTCCCACTCACTGAGTCGATGAAGGACAAGTAGTAGTTTTCTGCTCCCTCGAATGTCTGATTTAGTTCATCCCACATTTAGTGCTCACCTGCTCCAGGTGCAAGAACTGGGACTGATAAATCCGCTGGAGACAGGGTTGAAGAAGAATAAACCTAACCATGCCTGGGTTTCCCCCTCGGGGAACTGCTTCTCTAACAATCACCAAACTGCAAGGGCTTGGGTGTGCTTACATTTAAATAGTTTTCCTTGCCCTCTTCAGTTCCAATAAGATAAAAGTTAAGTCCATACTTGAATTCTGCATCATAAACAATCAGAAGCTCATCGCCAGGATAGTCCTACAGGAATAGAATCAAAAGAGAAAGTCAATGTTCAACAGTCGTTTAGGTTATTCAGACATCAACACAAAAGTATTATTCCTATAATCATCGATCATACAAGATAAGCATGGGCTAGTCTATGGCTAGTGATCCCAGATTGCAAAATGATTTTATTAATTAAAAAAATTCTTAAAACAGATGGTTTCAGGGAAATCTACTGAACAATTTTATTTGTAACAGGGAAATAGCATTCCTTACAATTGATTGGCTCTACAGTATGTTTGGAGCCAAATCAGGTCCAAAATTTTGGATTAAACAGTATGGGGAAATAAGGGTAGATTCTTATTCTAGTTAAAATTGGCCAAGAATGAGCATTTTTGGCTGTGGAATTAGTCATCCACCATTGACCAGATTGCTCTTCACAGAGGATTGTCAAGCAGGACTCCCAAAAAGGCAGGGCCAAGTTGACACTGGGCCTAGGAAAGGGGAAAGCTGGATTTAAACTCAGCAGTAGCTCCAGCTTCTGTTATTCTGTGTCCAGAATCTCCTGAGATAGGACTGGAATATAAAAGAGGCATGTTGTACTTACCTGGATGATTTTTTTGACTGGGTAGAAATCAGATACTGCAGCTCTGTTTTTAAAGTCTGCAAGAATAGCTTCTTTTTTGATAAGTTTATAAGGTTTTTCCTCTGTGACATCTTCATCTATTCGGCATTTAAATATTTCTTGGGTCATGGTAGTTAACACTAAAGGATAAATTTCTGGATGACCTGGGAAAGATGAAGTGAAATTATTACACTGTTTAATGTGGAACTGTTTGCTTTAAATCATTGGAATTTTAGGTTTTTTTTAGAGACTAGGTCTCACCAAGTTGCCCAGGTAGACCTGAACCTACAGACTCAAGTAATCCCTTCAAGTGATTTCTAGCTTCAGCCTCCCAGGTAGCTGGGATTACAGGCACATGCCACCACATGGCTATTTTTTGAGACTTGGTATCACTATGTTGCCCAGGGTAGTCTCGAACCCATAGACTCAAGTGATTCCTAACCTCCACCTCCCAAAATTTTGGAAAAACTTAAAAATCATTGCTCTTATTTTTAAAATAAGAATGTTCATTATATATGTATACACACACTCAAAATAAAAGAAAATAAACAAAAAAACAACCACCACCAACAACAACCAAAAAAAAAAACCTAGAAATTTGACTGCAGAATCTTGGCTCCCTGAATGAGGGTGGGGGACAATAAATGGACTATAGTAAAGGATCACTGGTATTTTGATAGTGAGTGTGGCAGAGTAACAAACAATTGAAGAGGTGTGAACCTATACCTTTAAAACATATACAGTGTTGCAAACCAATGTTACCTCAATAAAATAATTAAAATTTAAAAAAGGATATCCATTATTAAAATCAGAAAAGAAAACACTAGTTAGCCATAATACTATCCCCCAAGAGAGGCACTCTATTAATAGTTTTTATCTTTCTTACTTGCCACACCATATACAGGATCTTATGTGAAATTCTAAGCCTTGCCTTTATACCATTATATCATAGCTATTTCACTATATTTTATAACTTCTCAAACACATTTTAAAAGACTTATGCCTTTCTTATGAAATAAAGAGAAGCAAGAACATTCCAACACATTCTAAATTATGTAACTCAGTAGCATAATTTCAACCACTTGTTGTTAGTAAGCATTACGTGTTTTTCTCATTTATCTCCAATGATTGTAAATAATTATACAAATAAATGTCTACTTCATAAATATCATATAACGAATAACTTTCTTAAAATACCTTTAAGAGGGAAATCTTTGATCTAAACTTGTGAACACCTTTTTAGACTCTATCAACCCTTTATTGCTTTCCTAGGGCGTTCCTTTCCTTACATACTCACCTAGCTCTAACTAGGATACACAGCTTCCAATTTCAGAGAAAATTCTGTGCTGTACATGCAGAATAGAATCCTGCTGAGTCCTACAAGCATGTCCACTTGCTGCTCAGCCTTGGCACAACCTTTCTGCCCTTATATGCACTCTGAGGGCCTGGTCATCCCTCAACCCATCAACTATTCCTCTCCAGCTCACTTATAACATATAGTCTGGGTGGTATATTCATTGATTCAACACATATCAATGAATGTGTTGGTCAGACTACCCTCCTTCACTGCCACCTGCTTTAGCTGACACCTCTCATTTTCTTTTTTTTTTTGAGACTAGTTGTCGCTATTTTTACCCTTGGAACCAAAGGCTCACGATGCCCATGGTACCACGGACTCAAGCAATCCCCAGCCTCAGCTTCTTGGGTAGCTGGTGTTACAGGCGCGCACCACTACGCCCAGCTATTTTTTGGTACTAGGTTTCGCTATGTTGCCCCGATCGGGGCTCGAAACACGATCCCTAACCCCAGCCGCTTCATAGGCTGAAGCTTACAGGCATGGGCCACCGTGCCCGGCTACCTCTCCTTTTCTTACTATCTCCACCCCTCAGGTGACCCAAGTCACTTCTGTCATTTCTTCCCTAGGTTGTTGCCATTGTTTCTGATAAGAAACATTTTAGAGTCTTTGGAGGGTGAAGGTCAGACCCCAGTCAGACCCAGGCTGTACAGGCATGCTGAGACCCATCCACTTCCCCAGCCACAAACCACCCAGAATTGAAGCCCACCAATCACCACTTTGAAGACCTCTCCACCAATCAGAACTGTCCTGATTACAAGCCTGATTTGCATAGAGCTGACCAGCTGTGAACTAGTTTATCCATCCTTTTTATTTAAACAAGTGCTCCCAACTCAACTAATTGGTACTCACAACTTGAGGAACTCATGTGTCCCCTGAGAGGCAATTCTAGTAAAATATCAAAAATATGCTTCTATTTTGCTTCAAGCATGTTTCCTTCATTCTGAAATGACACTTTCTAAGCAATGTCTCCTTGTGACCTTTTAAACAAGTCAACCTAGCATCACTCAATAAAATAATTAAAATTTAAAAAAGGATATCCATTATTAAAATCAGAAAAGAAAACACTAGTTAGCCATAATACTATCCCCCAAGAGAGGCACTCTATTAATAGTTTTTATCTTTCTTACTTGCCACACCATATACAGGATCTTATGTGAAATTCTTCTTCAAAATATTCCACTTCAATATTGCCAATAGCTCCCATATCATGTGATTAAAAGTCAAATTCTTTACAGGGGCCTAAAGGTTCTTCTTCCCCACCCTCACTGTTTCTAAACATGAAGTGTGTTTTCTAAGACAACTTTAGCAGAAAAGTTTCCATATCAACACCAAAAATGGAAAGTTTTGTTGGCATAAGATTATTTAGCCTCTAAAAATGGTAACAAAAATAATTTGCTTTTATAAACTCTAGTTTTAGCCATCAAGTTTAACAATTTGATTAACAATCAGTCCCTTTCCTTGACATAATGATATCTTCTCATGATATACAGGTATCACTAATGAGCAAGAGTCTGAAAAATATTATTCTAATAAAAGTGAATAACTCAGACTTATACTTTACAGTTACAAAAGGCCTCTTAATAATCACACAAAGTTAGAGTTTTAAGGATTTCTTAATCTATATCAATTTCTCAGTTTGAACTTTCACTCTTACTTTTCAGTGTTCCTTAAATTTATTTTATATGTTCATTTTATATGTAAATATATTTTACATGTTCCTTAAATTTATTTTATATGTAAGTTTATCCTATGTATATTCTAACAAATAGCATCAAGTTGTAGTATTCTCAGCAGCTTTTGCATATAAAATATAAAACTAGGGACATAAATTCAAAATTAAGTTTCAACTTACCCATGTTTTCCATATTTAGAACCTCTAAGTCTTCATTAACTGAAATATAACAAAATAATGTCAAATTTACATTCTTAAATGAAATACAGATCTTAATACTACAATCTTTTCCCAGGTCTTCAAAGCCTTAATATTATAATCTTTTTCCAAGCCTAAAAACCCGGGTGCAAATATATGAAGATTTAAATCATTTCATGAGTAATTCATTAGAATCTAAGTGACTGCCTTTCCTCACAGAATTATCTCCTAGAAATATATTGCTATGGCATTCATTCTAGGGCACTTAATTGATATTATAATGAAATGAATCAAAAAATAAAAATAAATCCACATATTTGGAATTCTACAAATGTTTGAAATAATGCCAGCAAAAATATAGTTGTTTGATACATAAAATCACAATCATTTTGGCTACTAATATATCTATCTATATATATATAAATACAAATAATAACTCAAAAAATCCCATTAATGAAAAAGCAATCCTACCAGGTAATGCATATTTATCTTTGTCAAGCTTTAACTTTTTTGCACTCTTGTTTTTTTTAGATTTTGGAGCCATGACTTTAATTAAGCTGCAAAAAGAGAGAATATCATTAGCAAATTATGGCTTACCATTTCAAATAATAAATATAATCATTTAGTAGACATGAGGGTATGCTTTGCTAAGTTCTTCCTTGGGCTAAATCAACATGTATTGTCATAGAATAGATGTCCTGTGACCAAAGGCTTGTTGCAGTCATCATCTTACTGATGAGATCTGACCATTTCAGTAGCACCATTCAGCTGAAGCTTGAGGAGAGGACAGGCTTGAAGGTTTCCTCCTCAGGGCTTGCCAAGGAAGCAAGAAGGAGGACACTGGAACCATCCCCACCCTCCCTGCTGCCCCCATCTCAGGAGGCTACTCTATGTCCTGTCCTCAGTTACCCCGCAGGTGCCCACGCTACAACTATGGGCTCAAATTCCCAGCCAGACACTCCCACAATGTGCATTTTGGCATGTGGATTGTTTTATGCTGAGGTCAGTGCATAAGGTCAGGTTTATACCGAGGTCAGAGCCTCATGGTCTTGTGAGAAAATTTTACCATTCTTAACTACCAAGAAGAATGAAATTGTGGATTTTCCAAAATTGAGAAATAAGCTTTCTATTGAAGAAACCCATAAAGAACAGGGCAGACATAGTGACTGAGGTGCGTAACCTATTCCTTAGTTTAGAATATATAACTGTGTCTTTACCATTGGCCTAGAATCCATATCCATATGGATTCTCTGTTTATATGTAATCAGATTTGGGTTCTATCCTCCACATTGGATTGTTATGCCAGTCAAAGAAGAACCTAGAGGGGTAGGGAGAACTTTCATCTCTATTTTTTGGGTGGCTGTGGGTGAGTTGTTGCTTCAGGTCTTACCCTGGTACTCATACATAAGGACCAGCCCCTATTTGACACATGCTGCTTTCACAGAAGAAGAAAAAAGTAGAACTAACAGATGAACAGGACAGGGTTACATTTTCCATCTCTTTGGCATTGGCAGACTGTCTTTTTTGTTCACAGTCCATTAGTCCAAGTAAGTCACACAGCAATCCTGGGGAGCAATGCAGCTTGTACTGCAAAGGGTGCCAAATTCTCTTAAAGGGAAGGGAAGTAACAGTTGGGAGCAATTATATAATACACCACTAGGGGGCCAAGCCGTTTAAAGGATTTTGGTTTGTACTCTGAATGGGGCTAAGGTAGTTATGGCATGGTATTGAGCTGAGGAATTACTTCACTGAACTTGACTTGCATTTTAATGATCTCTAAGGCTACTGTGTTATGATGAATACAGCAGAGAGAGAGCCGTAGGTAATCCAGTTAAGAGACTTAATAATCCAAGAGAGATGATGGCAGCTTAGATCATGGAGATGAGAGTGGGATGGGGAAAGTAATTAAAGTCTGGAAGATATTTGTAGGCAGAGCCAATAGAATTTGCTGAAGACTTGGGCATAGGATGAGAGAAAGGAAGGGATCATGGATGATGGCGTACAAAACTGAAAGCATAAGTTTTCTGTTTATTGAGATGCTGCACTGGTAGAAGACCGTGTTTGCAAGGGAAGATTAGAACTTTGATTTTGGACATGAGCACTCTCACTCTGGGAGGATGGAGTTAGTGTTTTCTAGCTTATTATTGTGACTTCTGTAAAAGGCTCTGTGCACACAGTAAGAAAAATAATGAATTAACAATGCCACCCCACCCCCTGGTTAATGTTCTTAGCTTAAGAATTTCTGATTTGACAAAAGACTCTGGCCTAATAATCTGTGAAATAACTTTTATGCATACTGCATAAGTTTTCTATTGCTGCTGTTAACATATTACCACAAATTTAGTGTCCTTAAATTAAAACAGTACAAATGTATTCATTTTATGGCTCTGTGGTCAGAATTGTTACAGGGATCAGACTAGGCTAAAATCAAGGTGTCAGGAAAACTGTTCCACCCTTTCTAGAAGTTCTAAGAAGAATCTATATCCTTGTCTTTTCCAGATTCTAGAGATCATGAGTATTTCTTGGTTTATGGCCTCTTCTCCCTCTTCAAAACCAGCAACAGCAGGTTGAGTTCATCTCACCAAGTATATTCTCCACCTTTTTCCCCCTCCTTCTTTTACAGTGTTTACACTAGGCCCACCCACATATTATAAGATATTCTCCTTATTTTAAGGTCAGCTGACTAGCAATTTCAATTCCATCTGCAATCTTAATTCCTCTTTCATGGTTCAGCATGAAGCATGAAAAAATAGGTTGAAATTTTACTCACATAAGCCCATGCTATTTTATCACTTCTCCTTTTGAAATGTCTCCTGACTTCCAAATGCTTCTCTTTCATAATCTCCTCTGGCTCAAACTTTCAACATGTTCCCCTATACCAGGAGTTTCTAACAATTTTTTTTGTTTGTTTTTTTGAGGCTAGGTCTCGCTATGTTGCCTGAGAACCAAAGACTCTCATTGCCCGGGGTACCCCGAACTCAAGCAATCCCCAGTCTCAGCTCCCCAGGTAGCTGGAATTACAGGTGTGACCACCACACCCAGGTATTTTTTGAGACTAGGTCTTGCTATGTTGCCCCGGGTGGATCTTAAACCCATGGACTCAAGCAATTCCCAGTCTCAGCCTCCCATCCTAAGCTTGGGATTAAAGCTGTGTGCCACCGCAGCTGTCAGTTCCTAACAATTTTGTGTCATGAAACCCTTTGGCATCCTGAGAAAGTCCATGCATCAAATAAAAACATGGGATTAAACTGTATAGTGATTGATGGAAACTAGACTTCTGGTGACAAAATAACAGATGTTGCTTAATAAGTCTATACACCAGAAACTTTTATATTATAAACCAATATTACTTCAATAAATTTTCTAAATCATGGGACTATAGGGGATACAGTACATTGAAATATAGCTATCAAAACTCTCTTTAAAATTATGATCAATTCATATCAAATTGCAAGATTCATATCAAGTAACAGGATCTAGCAGTGATTCTAATTAGTACCTTAATCTTGAAGAAGCTACATTATCACATTCTATAATGTAACATGAGAAAAGAAAAGTTTAAGTAGTTTTTTTTTTTTCTCTATTCACAGATTTCTCAACCCTACTCTACAATTAGATCATGGACATTTAACTGGCTTTTCTGCCTCTGTTCCAACCAGAGCAGTTACTCACTCACGGGACAGGTCTTCAGAGATTCATGTTCTAAAATGCAGATAACATCACATCCCTGGGTATAGAGGAATATAATGTGGGTTCCAATTGTGTTCCATAACATTTTTATACGATTTCATGGATCCACTGTTAGTTCTGGGCAAGTGTGGCACTCTGTATTTCTTAGATCACTCCGAGACATCCTTGGGGAGTCTGCAAACTGGACTTAGAGAAACTGGATAGAGGCGAACATATAAGCATCACCTTTTTACACCCTCGTAGACTGCCTGGCTCAACATTCACCCTTCCTGTTCTACTCCAGTCTCTTATTTCCTTCTCTTGGGAATCCTCTCCCTACTCACCCCTCTTGCTCAACATTATTTCTCTGCTTGCTTTAGTCTTACCTGTTCTTCAAGGCTCAACTCCAATATAACCTTCTCTCCAAGGACTCTTAAATTCCTCACTTAGGCAGACACAATCTTCTTCCACCTAACACTTTCTAATTGTACTGTAGTTGAGTTATGTCTTAACTCTACAAAGACAGAGGGTCTCAAATTCAGGACTGTGAATTCACTCAATATTCATCATATACTATGGAAAGGAAAGAGAAATTGCTAGGCAGCAATTCAGTTCTGGGATCACTATAGGTATAAGGCAAGATTCTTACTCTCAGGGAGTTAATGTTCCCCATCACCTGCACTCTTTATCCCCTCCAGTCCTTCCTTAGGGTGCTGAAGGCATCTCAGCTCGCTGTACTTCCACCGACTTAAATCGTTTCTCTTTTGAATAACCAGGATCACGCTGTTTTCACATTCACTCATCCATTTATCCATTCAGTATATACTGAGCTCCTACCATGTGTAGGCAATGTGATCGACACAGAGGATATACCTCCGATGAATAAGACATAGCACTTTCCCTTAAAGTTCTTAAAATGTTCTTAATTGCTCTCTCATTGCTATTTTTGCCTTTCTGGTCAGGATGGGAGTTATTTGGGAAAAAAGGAGGGAAAGGTTTGTACTGCTATGTTATCTTCAGTGAACGTAGTACATCGCTGGCACAGCAAACCTTCTGAACGCTTTTGAAAGAGTAAAATAATAACTTAATTGTTTTCCAATTCTGCTTTCCCTTTCAGAGATCCCCTTACCTGTTTTGCTAACCCGAAAGGAGTAAAAGCCTCTTTACAACCCTCTCGAGGTAAGCTCTTTCTAAGGCTGGAGTTGGGAGTTAAATTTTTCCTCTCCGCTGGGAGTTCCAAGAGCTCCAACAGCCCCAAGCCAGCATGCTGTTGCTAAGACGCATTCGTTGCTAAGGGGAAGGAGGCGCCTGCTCTGCAGTGACTGGAAAAGGGCCATGAGCCATACAGCGTCCCCTCCCTACCCATTTCTTTCAGTATAGGCTTATGATTGGGTGACATGATGCTGACGTCATTCAACTTGAGTCAAAGGAAGGAACCACGTGGGCAGCTTGGCAAATAGCCAGCACTGCCTTCAGGACTGACTGGGTACAGCCACATCCCCAGTGTAACTGCTGGGACAGTCCATCCAGAGTGTGGTCGTTAGCAGCAAGGGGTGAAGTGAAGACTGGACACTTGAAACCCCGTGGGGCAGCTGCTCTGCTTACTACAGTAGCAGTCTTAGGCCCTGCCCTGGGCTGCCCTAGATTCCAGTGTGAAACGGAAAATTGTGTTTAATCAAGTGTTCCAGGACTCAAATGCTTTTATTTCTAAACCAGAAGTATGAATCTCAGCAATCAAAGATTAAATCTGAGATTAACTCCAAGGTTTATTTTGTCTATGATGATGGGTCCTATGGAATTCAATAGTGAAGTTAATTTCCATGAACAGTTTTCCAACTTTCCTTTAAAAAATAGCTGTAACAGATGATTGGCTAAAAAAAATTGTGATACATATACACGATGGAATACTATGCAAGGAGGACAAACACATGTCATTCGCGGCAACATGGATGGAACTAGAAAGACTCATATTAGCAGAAATAAGTCAAAAAGAAAAAGAAATACAGGATGGTTTCACTTATATGATGGATATAGGGAAAAACAAACAAATGAAGAAGAAAAAGAAAAACAACCAATGGAACTGAACAATGGAGCGAGAGATGAAGAGGGGAAAAAGGCGGGGGAGATGAAGAGCACAAAAGATTAGGGTGGTTAACAGGTGTTAATGAAGTGGGAAAGTCCAGGGGTACACAATAATGCAATAATGTAATATAAATACACATATATATGTAATTTTTTTAAAAATTAAATTTTTTTAAAAAAGAAAAAACAAACAAACAAAAATAACGGAGAGGGGCCAGAGTGAACAGAGAGGTCGTTAATGGGGGTTCAGGGGGAAGCTCTCCAATAACCATTTGCCCATATTTCTAAAATCTAAAGTATGAACAAAATTAAAATTATAAAATAAAAATAAATAAATAAAAATAGCTGTAACAGCTTAATTTGTAAACTGGCAGGATATAATAAAACAGTGTAATTGACTTCTTTGTCTAAATTAATTTTTATACCCAATTTAATACTTGTGATAAGTTCATAACATTTTAACATATAAATTCATGATTTATTTCAGAACTCACAATCCTAAATATGATTTAACATTGATAGGGTGTACTATTCCCCCCACCCCTTGTCTCCTGTTTAAGATTGCAGATTTCAAGGACAGGTATGCTAAAATGTGAGGGTGACCTTAGTTGGAATTTCCCTTCAGGGAGATGCAGGAGGGAGGAAGGTGAAACAGGTTTCCTGGAAGGCGGGAAATCAGGGTATATAAAGGTTGTGAAAACAGAAGGATTTTTGGATTCCAGTATGGAGATGGGATAGAGAGAGAGAGATTCAGTGGAGGAGAGATGGGAACCGCCATCTTGTAAAGATGTGAGCCATGTAGACTTGGCCAAAGGCCACCGGGGGCCTGCAGCCCTTGGCTGGTCTGAGCTAGCTGCGTGTGCACTAAAGGCGGTTAAGGAGTTTGCAGATTTGAACTCCGTGTTGGAGTTTGTTTTGCTGAGTTTGACTTGTGACTGAAAGAGGCCGTGCAAAAGTTAGGCCTGAAAAGAAAGTGAACTTGGCTGGGTCTGGTACCATGAAGTTCCTGCTACCTGAAGACGACAAGGAGAAGGCAGCGTAGAAGACAAGGAGGAGCATGCCAAAGGAGTGCCCCAAAGAAAGATGTCTTCAAACACGTGGAGAGGAACTCTGACTGGCTGATTTTGGTGAGATGATCAGGACTGAGAGACTGAGGATTTGGGGGCAATCTGGGAAAGGACTTTGGATAATGCTGAGAAAGGTTTTGGACAATGTTAAAGTAATCGGAGTTTTCCTTACATATTTCTTTTGTAGTTATTAGGATAATTAGAAAATCACTTTGTTAGAAATAAATTAGTCTGTACTGATAGTCTTACATTGGTTTGATATTTTGTTTTTTGATTTTTTTATCAGTGCAGACTAATTTATTTCTAACAAAGTGATTTCTAATTATCCTAATAATTACAAAAGAAACATGTAAGACTCAGAATATTTCAACATTGTCCAAAACCTTTCTCAGTATTGTCCAAAGTCCTTTCCCAGATTGCCCCAAAATCCTCAGTCTCTCAGTCCTGATCATCTCACCAATGTCCAGACAGAGTCCATCTCCAGACGCTTGAAGACATGTTCCTCTGACTGCTCCTCCTTGTCTTCCACACTGTCTTCTCCTTGTCACCTTCAGGTAGCAGGAACTCCATGGTGCCAAACCAGCAAAGTTCACTTTCTTCTCAGGCCTAACTTTTGCGTGGCCTCTTCAGACACAAATCAAACTCAGCAAAACAAACTCCAACACAGAGTTCAAATCTGCAAACTCCTTAACTACATTCAACACACATGCTACCATCCTGGGTCAGCCAAGGGTTGCAGGCCCTCGGTGGCCACATGGCCAAGCTCACATGGCTCACATCTTTACAAGATGGCCGATTCCCATCTTTCCTCCACTGAACCTCTCTCTATCCAGTCTCCATATTCAAATCTCCAGTCTGAATCCAGTTTGATATTTTGGTTGAAAAGGCTGGGGATGGTGGAAAGAACCCACAAGAGTTTAAACTGTGTTTTTAAGTTTTTTTCTTCTGCAGTTTTTGGAGCAGAGAGCAGATGGCTGGCTTTTGCATATCAATGGTAAAGGTGATCAGTGAAAATGCTAATGAAGAGTGTGTAGCCTGCTTTGTAGAGAGAAGCAGGCAGATAGGTGTATCCAGTTAAAGTCAGAAAGTCTTCTTTATACCCTATTTCAACATGACTGTAGAAAGATCAAGTGGATTCTTTCAAATTTCTGAAGAATTTGCATTTGCAAAGTACAAGTACATTTTACTAAAGAAATCATTTTTAAGAACTGAGTAGGGCTTATCCTTGTGATGACCTTATCTCAGTTTCTTTTGCTGCCACTGCCACTGACAAATTTGTTTTCCCCTGGGCTTAGTCCTTAAATTTTCTTTCTCATTTTTAGCACTCTCCTGGTGGATCATACCAATGCCTCTATTCTTCAAACACCCTAAGCACATCAGAGACATCCATTTCTACAGAGTCAGTCTACTACTAAATTTCATTCTTGAATTTCCACTGCCTCCTGGAAGTTTACAAATACATCTCAAGCTTAGTGTCTAACAGTCACCAGATGAAGATAATAATAAATGAATAAGTGAATAAATTAATTGCTAAACCATAAGCACCACAATGTAGCAGAGCCTTTAAGTCAATTTATTGACTCAAACAATGTTTAAGAAACATTGTTTCTTAACAATGTTTAACATTGTTTAACATTAAATAATGTTTAACATTAATTGTTCAGAAACATTTTTTCTTTATTTTCTACCACAGACAATAACATCACTGTCCATCAGTTGGCCAAGCTAGAAATCCATGTCATCCTTGACTCCATTTCTGTCACTCACAGTCATTATGTCACTAAGTCCTGTTATTTTCCTTTCCTAAAAGTCTCTCCAACCATCTCTAATAATCTCTCTTTTTAGTCATCGTCACCGCCTCTGCTCTGGGCACCTTCTCTGACCTATGTCATGGTAAGCCTTTGACTAAATCTGTCTCCTATTTTTTAATTTATTTGCCAAGTTAACTGAGTGTTCTAAAAAAGAGAATGAATCCTGCCATCATGCTGCTTAGATATTCCCAGTATGGCATATAAAACCCTGTATAATCTGAGAGATTGAGAGATACTTGCAAGATAATGGTCATATTTCTGACCTCATTCCCTGACTCTACCTGGCTAAATCCACTTTCTGGCCTAGTGCTTCTCAAATGACGCCTATTAGAGCTGGGGAGCATGAAACTGCAGGGGGTTGTGGGATAGATTGACCATAGGGTTATTACTTGAGCACATACCCACCATGAAAGACTTGTTTCTTATCATTTAGCTAGAACTGACATGCCCTTGAATAAACTCAAGGAAGCTCCAGGAATCTGTGACATGCTTTTCCTGTGGTTTTCCACAGTCCCTGGCACACTGCTGCACAGCCTCCAGATGGACTTGCAGAGCTCTGCAAGAACTCGTCTGCTGCCACAGAATGAATTGTGTATGTGTATGTGTGTGTGTGTGTGTGTGTGTGTGTGTGTGTGTGTAAGGAAGATGACCTTAAGTAGTAGCAGAAGACAGTGAAGTTTGAGAAGGAAATTATCTACAGAGTATTAATCCATACAGAAACTTTTCTATTGTAGCAAAAAAGTGTTGATACAACAAAAGCTTGTTTTATTCTAGTGTAGAACTTGCAGTAAAAGCTACAATAGATGGAGGGACTTTAAGTTGAATGCCTCCAGGGTTTTTATATTTAACTCTGGCTTTATTATTGAATCAAAGTTATATTTTCTTGATAGTATTCAGGAAGCATCCTCCTATTGTTGTTTTCTAAAAGATTTGATTATATGAGTTTAAAAATCTTATGAGAAAGTTGTAGTGTATGTTTGTTATCCTAGAGGGTGAGGACTCCCAAAGCTGCCTGCTCTATATAGGTCTTGCCATTCACTGCATTAAAAATACTGTAGTGCATAAGTGAAACAGGGTATAAAGAAGACTTTCCGACTTTAACACATACAGGCCTGCTTCTCTCTCCGGAGCAGGCTACTAGCAGTTCCTTTGCAATTACCTTGAACTTTAACTGGATACACCTTTATCACCTTTACCATTGATATGCAAAAGCCAGCCAGCTGCTCTCTGCCTTCAGCTCCCAAAACCTGCAGAAGAAAAAAAACTTAAAAACAGTTTAAACTCTGTGGGTTCTTTCCACCATCCCCAGCCTTCTCAACGAAAATTCCAAACCAATGCAAGACTATCAGTGCAGACTAATTTATTTCTAAGAAAGTGATTTTCTAATTATCCTAATAACTACAAAAGAAAACATGTAAGGAAAACTCCAATTACTTTAACATTGTCCAATTACTTTAACATTGTCCAAAATCTTTCTCAGCATTGTTCAAAGTCCTATCCCCAGATTGCCTAAAAATCCTCAGTCTCTCAGTCCTGATCATCTCACCGAAATCAGTGTTCATCTCCAGATGCTTGAAGACATCTTTCTTTTTTTTTTTTTTTTTTTTTCGAGACTAGGTCTTGCTATTTTTGCCTGTGGAACCGCAGGCTCTCGTTGCCCGGGGTACTGCAGACTCAGGCCTCAGCTTCTCAGGTAGCTGGGATTACAGGCGCGCACCACCATGCCCAGCTATTTTTTTTTTTGAACTAGGTCTCGCTATGAGCCCCAGGTGGGACTTGAACTGCGATCCCTAGCCCCGGCAGCTTCATAGGCTGAAGTTTACAGGCACAAGCCACCATGCCCACCCCCCCGAAGACATCTCTGTTTGGCTGTTCCTTTGGCATGCTCCTTCTTGTCTTCCATGCTGTCTTCTTGTTGTCTTCAGGTAGCAGGAACTTCATGGTACCAGACCCAGCCAAGTTCACTTTCCTTTCAGGTCTAACTTTTGCATGGCCCCTTCCAGACACAAGTCAAACTCAGCAAAACAAACTCCAACACGGAGTTCAAATCTGCAAACTCCTTAACCGCATTTAGCACACATGCTGCCAGCCTTGGCCAGCCATAGGCTGCAGGCCCCCCAGGCCTTTGGCCAAGTCCACATGGCTCACATCTTTACTCTACAAGATGGCGGCTCCATTGAATCTCTCTCTGTATCCCATCTCCATATTGGAATCCAAATCCTCTCTTTGTTTCCACACCCTTTATATACCCTGATTTCCCGCCTTCCAGGAAACCTGTTTCACCTTCCTCCCTCCTGCATCTCCCTGAAGGGAAATTCCAACTAAGGTCATTCTCACATTTTAGCATACCTGTCCTTGAAATATGCAGTCTTAAACAGGAGACAAGGGGGGGGGGCACACCCTATTATAAGAACTTTAATGAAAGGTACTTGAATACAATTAGCGTGTGACGGAAGAGAAAGCTCTAAGAATAGAGTTTTTGGTCTGTCTGCTCTGAGGTGAATTTCTAGTTCCACAACATGTCTGGAGGAGTGTGGGAGCCAGTACCAGCCTCAGCACCTTGGGAGTGTGAGGCCAGGTGTCCAGGAGAGTGATAAAAAATTTTGGAGTTAGATATCACAGGCCACTGAGGTCTGTGAAGGCCGGCATCCTGCTGAACTATCTTTGTTCAATTCACTTTAAGAAACCAGCTGGAGATGAAATGTTAATGCGGTTTCTTTAGTGAACCCAACCCTCTATCTTCCAGCAGGCTGTCTGATTAAAGTGCATCTTGAAGATCAATTCCTATCGCTATTGGCATTTGAAGTGACAGGTGGCCTAAACGCCTGTCTTCTGGTTACAATATTGCTTAATAAGCCTCAAGCATAACGCAGTGTTAATTATATTGTGTGAAGTCAGACATAGCTACTTATATCAAGAGCTTATTTCTGCCATTTGTTTAGCTATGTTTACATTTTTGTAAGCCGAGGATAGAAAGGTGTTTGTTAGGAATAAGATCATGCAGACATGGTAGGTATTCCATGCTCAACAATTGTTAAATTAGTAGTAATGTGAAAATAATGGAATCAATTGAGCTGTTTTTTCATTAGAATCCTTTGAACAACTTTTAAAATTGACCACATTTCCCCAAAATAGATATTTTAAAATAATGTTTTTTCATAACACTAAGAAATAATAAATGTTATTCAGATTCTTCCTTATGAATAAAAACTGAAATTTAACCAGAGAAAATTGAACTGATTATGCAGAAATGAAACCATCGTGAGCATGAAAAATAAATGCTACCGTCTGAATAATTCTTTTTTTTTTTTTTTTTGAGACTAGTTCTTGCTATATTTGCCTATGGAACCTCAGGCTCACATTGCCCAGGGTACCACAGACTCAAGCAATCCCCAGCCTCACTTTCCCAGGTAGCTGGGATTACAGGCACACACCACCATGCCCAGCTATTTTTTTGGTTCTAGGTCTTGCTATGTGCCCCCGGTGGGACTCAAATCATGATCCCTGGCCCTGATCGCGGCGTCCTAGGCTGCCGTTTACAGATATGTGCCACCATGCCCAGCTTGAATAATTCTTAGTAATTGAATCAGTTTCTTCTTTTAATATTTTTGAAGATTTAAAATGTATACATGAAAATGTCAACAGTGTGCAACTTTATTTCACATTTTTTAAACAAAGACACTTGTGAGCAGTTGATTCCACAATGAATTTGGACAAAAATGAGATGCAGATTACACTGATGCCTTCCAAAAAACTGGAAGAAATTAGCAGAAAATTTTAATTTTGCTGATTCTATTTAGGTCTTTCAAATACTTATACTTCCATAGACATTTAAAAGTGGACTAACACTATTATAATACTTCCCAGCTGCAGTGCTAGTGTTACTATAATTGGGAGAGCTTTGTGGGCGAGCACAAGCATCCAGTTAAACATGATTTCTTGTGTTTCTTGGAGGAAATCTGAAGGGATCATAGATTTAAATTGTTGAAGACTTGTAAAATTTTCCCCACACGTTTAGTTAAAATACGACTAAATATGTTATGTATAATACACTCAGTTTTAAATGTCTGCTATTTAAAATCACTAAAATATAAAGCAGGTATTGATACTATTTAACATTGTTGATTTTCTTATGATGCAATTTTACATTTAGTAAAGTGCACTTCAAAGCACTAACTTATGCATTCTAAGCACACAGCGTGACTAACGAAGTCACACTGGTATTCCAGACGTCTGACGTGTCCGGGTCAGCTTTGTTCCCGTATGTGAATGGTTTCAGCGAGACTCCAATGAATTGGCCTTCAGCTCTGCGTCCTCCATTTTGCATATCTTATTTTAAGCGCTTCAGGGGTTGGACAAGCTGTTAAATTTAAATCTGGATACTCTATCAAATCTTCCAATTTCTCCTCAGTGAGTTATGATGAAAGCTGATTTTGTCTGGTCCCAAACAGTGAGTCCCATTGGTTTTTGCCAGGGAGTCTCCTTTTTCAGACTTGTTGAAAAGGTATCCGCTAATGACGTACTAGGAAGGTGAACCCACTCGGCCGCGGAGGTCACTCCCGAGGCAAAGGAAACGCGGCCGGAACGAACTGCGCCGCCCTGTGGACTGGCGTGGTAACGTGGGAAAATCGCGGCCGGAGGCGCAAAGGGGGTGGAAAAAGAAGGCGATGCACAGGATAAAGGCGGGGAGGAGTGCGAAAAGCGCAAAGTAGGCGCGAAAGGGCACGAAGAGCCTGGAAAAGAGCAAATAGACAAATGACGGACAGGGTCGATGGCGACCGAAGGCAACGAAGTGACTGAGGGCCGAAGCAAAAAGAAACGACGAGTGGCGCCACCTGGTGGCAAGAAGAAGCTGTACAGTAGAAGCATCCAGATTGAAAAAGGCTGACAGCTTGTGAAGCCTTAGAAGCGGGACCGAAGGTGGAGAGGAAAAGTAATGTGCCGAAAGCAGAGAATAAGGGTGTGTTCCGGTGGAAAGAAAAAGAATTGGGGGCTGAGCAAAGGAATGAATGAAGGCGGAGGAGTTTACGTTAAAAGCTCTGAAGAAGATGGCTAGTCAAAATGAAACGTTTGTAACAAGGATGATATGGAATACATCCGTTCTGCAAAGCACCTTTAAAATGTTTTTAGTTTACTTTAGACAAAAGTAGCCATTTTATTTTGAAAAAGTAAGGAAGTGCTTTGAAATACAGATAAAAAATACTTGCTTATAAAAATGTTAACCAGCACTTTCTTTATATTAAGGAACGACTGTAAACAATCTAAATGAAAAACCCAGGGAATGGTGAAATAGAGTACAATGTGCATATAAATGACAGTAGCAATCACATGCAAAGATTCTGAATAGTTTTTACTGACATGGAAAATACTTGCGTTACAATGTTAAAGAATGGCCGTAGGATACAGCTCCTAAGAGATGTCATTCCAGCACAGAAAGAAAATATTAATGAAATATACCCTTATGAGAAATAGAATGGAAAATTATATCAGGTGGAATCATATACAGCAGTGAAAATCATTAGGCTTTAGCTGCATGAAATAATGTAGATTACTCTTGCTTACCTATTGTCTAAAGAGTCAAGATAAGGGCACAGAAGCACTCCGTAGAGGAGGGTTGATGTTTTGACTTGGAGTCAGGAACCAGCCATCTGCAAAGGAAGGAGGGAGTAGCATTGCCAAAGGACACTGGCAGTCTTCTCAGCTATCTAGTTTCTTTTCAACTGAAAGTATTATGGGAACCAGTAAAATAAAATATCTATAGGTGATAATTGCATAGATGACAATTGACCTTGGAAGGGAAGAAGGGAAGGAAGGAATAGAGAGAAATGGTTGTGGGGAGAGCTGTGAATGAGGGTTGGGAATGAAGGAAAATGAGGACAGCATAAATATCCAATGCTTCCCAATAAGTAAAATAAGCAGTAGGGCAAATGAATCATTCCAGTGCAATAAACATACAAGGAAAAGATAAAGTCAGCATATAATGGAGGTCACATAGATTTTAATATTTTGTGCAGTGTTTGGGAAATCACTTAGAAAATGGGGTGAACATTATAATGGTGAAGACTGGCTAAGAAGCGTCACTAAAAAGAAGGGTAGGTGAAGCCTTAGCTCTTCAAAAGGGATATCATCAGGAGTATTTTCATTATTGATCTACATTGAAAATGGAAATCCATTAGGCATGAGGACAGATGGTACCCAGCTGTGAGACGGTGTCAGGCCAAGAAAGTAGTAGGAAAGCTGCAGCTGGAGAGGTACAGCTTAAAGAGGAAGTCAGCCTGAAACACTGAAGCAAAAATTCAGCAAAACAAATTAAAGAGAGGTAACAGGAACTCATTTGCAAGTTTTGAAGGGAAAAAAGAGTGACAGATGTTGGCACATCCCAGCCTCAGGAGAGAAACAAGATCCTGTTTGACTAGAACATAAGGCAAGAATCTATCAAGAGACGATCGGGGTCTACTTGTTCTGTTTTTAAAGAAATTGGGACAGCCCTACCTATCTTTCCCATGCTGCTGCTCCCTGTTCTGGATGAGTAGGAAGCATAATATCTTTGGTTGCCATGAACATGTGTTGCTAATATAGCCCAGTGATCTTGCTTCTTAATGGTATAAAGTGTACAGGGGATGGGAATTAAGAGGGACTGGGCAGTTGAGGGACCAGTATGGATGAAGATGGCATGAACTGAGCCTGTTGTGAGGCCAGTTCCCTTCTCCCTGCCCTGTGGGAGGCTGGCAGAGCAGACCAGATGCTGCATCACTGTGATTTTTCTCTGCCTTGGGAAACTCTGGGAAGTTCTTGGAGTGCGGTGAACGATGCAGATCCACCCACAGCGAATAAACTGACAGTGACCCTGTTCCCAACAGAGTTTTTGTAAAGATCTTTCCCTAAAAGAAGGGAAAGAAAATGTTAAAGACAAGAAAACATTATTGAAGAGTAAAGCTGAATGAAGGAGACTAAGCGGTAAAGTAGGGAAACGTTAAAGACTAGGGAACCAGAACTTACTGACAGTGAGAACCTCTAGGTAACAGTGGCCATGTAGAAGAGGAAGAAGACTGACCCTCTGGTATGCTGAAGCGGATCTGAGAAATCACCAGAGCAAAACCCCTCAGGGAAGACTCCCACCAGCTGCAGAAAAGGAAAAGGACATGCCCCTCACCCATTGTGGGACACTCCCTCAGTTCTGTCAGGTCCCAGCTCCAGAGGTGACGGCAGAAGTCCTGGGATGTGCAGGGACAGGTGTTCCTGAATGACCAGATCCAAAGAAAGCTGTGGTTGGGTCTATGACCTGCTTTGGGTCATCTTCCCTCTTGCCTTGACCATCTAAATAAATTTTAAATGTACTTGCATGGTCTTTGGATGATATTATCTTGGCAGGGATGAGAAGAAGGCATCTCTGTAAGTGAGGCTTCATCTCCCAGAGAGCAGATCCTTTATTTCATACAGTCATTCAGAGCTGTTAAGATCTCACTTAAGAGGACTCACCTAATGGCCCTGACCTCACACAGTTATACCTAATTCTGCTGAACCATCAACCCCACCTGTGTTAAGGAAGGAACCATGTTCCTGGGCCCCACTGAGTGAGGAACTGAGCTGAGGTGAAGCTCTAGGACACTAAAGGTAGCTAGGCACGAAAGAGATACCTGCAGAACAAGAGCATGCTTGTTTCTCAATCTTGTACTTACACCAAGAACTTGGAGGAGAGATGATGAGAGAGACCTGCAGAGACATTTAGGTGAGACAGATAGAAAGAGACATGTAGGTGAGACAGATAAGGAGGTTGACAATGGTAGCCATTATCTTGATTTGTACTTTGATTTTGCTCCTTTTATACCAGACTTGCCTGGCCCCTTCTGCCACCCTACCTTGCTGTGACTCCCCATCATAAGATGTCTTAGACTTGTCACCAACTTTCAGCTACATTTTAAGAGCTTCATTCAGCTCCACTCTTCAAGAATGTTGTCCTGTCTTCAACATTTTCAGGGCCTCAGCAGCCCTGATTTTGGCTAACTCTGGCTAGGCATTTACCCATCAGGGGATGGGTATCGAGCGCTTAATTGGGAAAGTATTCTTTTTTTGGTTCTCTCTCAATCTTTCTCACTATTTCTACTAGAAGTGCTTTGACACCAAGATACTGCTTTATTTTTGTGTGCACAGGTGATCGAACCCCTTTAGAGAGCATAGACCTCCTTAGAGAGCCCCTGGATGTGCACCTTTATTCAATCTGTACTCAGCCCAGAAACCAACTCTGCTCACCTAAAACATCAGACTATATCATAAACATGACAATGTAGAGAGAACTTCTTGAACAAATGAGGTTGATAAAGGGAAAGCAGGAAAGTTAACCTCTAAAATAAATAAAAATCTGCATTTGTCTAAAGCTTTGCTTGACAAATGACAACGTTCCTCATCATGCTGAGATCTGGATATCAGTAGCCTCAGATACAACCATCTTGCTCCAGTAAGGCCCCCAGACCTCCAAAGGTCAAAGTTAGCTAGTTGTTTACACAGGATGGTGAAAGGAACAAAAGCAGCTGAGACTTCAAAAGGTATGTGTGTCCTCACTTTGTAAGTGAGGCCTGTAAGTCAACTGCTCTTTTGAAAGCATGACCCCAACATAGGCAGTGCATTTGTCCCCAACATGGCGGTGTATTTGTTCATAAAATTTAAGCATTGCCATTAGCTGTGTCTGAAAAACACAGAGGCCTAAACAGGATAAGGGTACTTTTACTTGTTGCAAATTCCAGGTGTGGAAGAGAAAATGAAGCAACAAGAGGGTGTGGAGAGGGAAATTCGGTTTCTGGTTTTGGAGAAGGGAGAGAGAGGATAAAAAAAAAGCAGAGACTGGGACATGAACTTTTAGGCAGCGAAGGAGAGCGAAGGCAAGTTCAGAGGGCTAGAAGGAAGTGGAGTCTTCTGGGCTTTCCCAACATCAGGTCCCAAAGGGTTGCGAACTATGTGTAGGTGGAGGAGCAGCAACCCTGATGAAGTGCTGAGCCACTTCATCCCAATCTGAACCTAGTGTTGGGAGTGATGAAATGATGTAGGGTAGTGACGCAGTTAAAAATTGTACTGGCACCAAAATACCCTGGTGGGCGGAGTCTGAGAGACCTGGCACAGGAGAAAATGGAAAGCAGAAAGAGAAGGCGTATATAAAGGGAGGAGAGAGGAAAGGAAAAAAAAAAGGAGAAAAAGATGAGAATTGGCAGACTGAGAGAACAGGTCCACGTTGTCTGCCAGGGGATGTCCTCTGGAAGAGTGAGCTGGAGGTGGCATGTAGCCATGGTGGGAGAGTGGCTGGCAGAGAAGTATCTGGTGTGGAGTCGGATGCCAGAATGGTAGGCTGGGGGTGACCAGGGGCTGCAGAGGGCAGGCCTGGTGAATGTGGCCAGATGCCACTGAAGGCAGGCCTGGTAAAGGAAATGCGTGGGGCTGCAGCAAGTTGGTATATTTGGAAAGCTGACTTTGCATCAGCATCTGCTGGAAAAGTTTGACGAGCCTTGGAGAAGCAGAGCAGCTCAGAACGCTGGAGAGAGAAAAGGCAAAGAGAAGACACTGGAGAAGGACTGGACATTGCAGGGTGCCTGCAGGTTTGGAGTGGCATCATCTTGGACATGTGTTTGAGACTTTCGGACTAAATGGTACTTGGACTGAAATAACTGGCCACTTGTGGCTTTGAGGATTTTTTGTTTTCCCTGTGGAATATCTATGTAAATAAAACCTTGTTGTTAAACTGCATTTGAGTGGCAACTGCTACGTGTGGGTGGTACGGGCCTGAGGGAACTCCGCTGGTAGAAGCCACATTTCAAATGTTGTGTATTGGTTAGAGGCTTCTGCACCTTTTGACACGATTTCAGGAGGACCAAAGGACAAAGACATAACTTGATGATTTCAGACTAAGGAAAACCCCACCTAGCTTCCCGAGGAGCAGAAGTGTGGTTCCTTTCTGTTAGGGATACTTGCGCGGGAGTGGACTATTAGACTCTTTGTTTATATTTCCCCTTACTGTAAATAAACCTGTATATTTACCCTTATCGCTATTTGTTCTCTGAGCAACTGCTTGCACACAGGCAGGAAAACCCACAATGACAAAAATTAAAAAGGGGGTATTCCCCTACTGCGGTAACACTTTCAATCTACGGCAATAGGGACATGAAAATAAAAGAACCAGGAGACAGGGACTATATGGTTGGGGGCAGGGAGAGATGGAGACATTATTGAAGAAGATTGAACAGGAAGGTGGGGGAGTGGGTGAGGAGGAGCAAAATGTGAAGTGGAGGGGCTTTAAAGATTAAGGGGCTAGGAATGGATGACTCTTCTATGGAGTACCAGAAGATATGTACCAAATCTACCTTGCAGACCTTTGGTGGTGATCTCTTTGCTTGTCTTTATGGCACTGCAAGGGTTCACCTGCAATTCTTAGAGGCTCCAGGGCAGCCAGCTATTCCTTGGGTTCCTTTCTTTGGAAGCCATAAGACGAAAGGTGTGGTCACTGCCCTAAGAGACTCCAGTGTGTGTGTGTGGGGAGATCATAAGAAATCAGGGCTCTGCTGACCAATCACACCAGGCCAAAAAGAGACAGGGAAACTTCCTGCTAATATCTGAAGAGTACTTTGAGTTAGCCAAGTAGAGAGGAAGTACTAGATTTAATAGGTCCTCATTTACTATTGATTCATTCATTTTGATTTGTGATCATCACCTGGAAAATCTCTCAAGGGATGGGAGTTCTTGTCAATGTTTTTACCACAGTCAACTGAAAAGATGCATCTATCCATCCTGGTGTCTAGGGTCATAATCCCCAAAATACTATCCCTTACTTATGGCTGAAGTGGGTTACACACTCAAAAGTTTTCTTGGTCTACTAATATTTCATGGCAAAATGGTTTTCAAAGAGTTCAAAAAGATGAAATTTTGCTTACTTGAAATTATGTTGTGCATGTTTCAGCAGAAAAGCAGCTTTTAGAATAATTGGATTGCTAGACCTGCACAGACTTTCTCATTAAATTTTTAGAAACATCCTGGGTTTTATCCACTTAAGGCCAGTGGCCATGGAGACCAATAAAATACAGCATTACATCAATGTGGTTTGACAATAGATTACTGGGAAGATAGTTTCCACCAAGAGTAATAAACCCACAAGTCTTATGGTGCAAAGATAAGTAAAATATTGTTCAATATGCAGATGGTGAGTCATGGAACAGGGGAAAAAAAAAACAATGCAAAATGTAGTGTGAGACTAAGTTTTTCAGAAAGACAGATAGGCAGAGTGAACTGAAGCTCTTGAGATGGTGATGGTTACTTTGACCTTTTCCTGCTCTTGCTTTGCTTGCAAGAACAGCAGGGTGAGCTTGCATCAATGTAATAACAGAGAAACAAGCTGCAATTAGATTGTGGTCCAGAAAATGATCAGCTGTTCTTGATATAACATCTCACTGGACCAAAATAGCCACAAAGACAGAACTAGATGCCTGGTGCATAGTTCTGCAGACAACAACCAGGAGCAGGGTGCTCCATGTGCTGCAGTTCTGGATCAAAATTCAAGTTACAGTTCTGGATAGAAATTCAAGCTACCCCATGAGTCAGCAGAAAGCCACCAATAAGACTCCATCAACTTGCATCTTACCTATTTGTTTTCCTGTCCCACACACAGCCCAAAGCCCCATCCTTGGTGAGACTGGTTTGAATATCATCTCCAGCCTCCTGTCAGTTAACCTCACATGAAACTAGTTCTTTCTTCAAAGGCTGGTGGCACAGTTTTTGGCTTCTGTGCTATTAGGTAGCAGGTCCATGCTTGGTGACATTTAGAGCTGATTAAACTCTGCTGATCAGAACACACAAAGAACCTTACAACTAATAGAAAAAAAAAGTAAATGGACAAAGGGCTTAAAAGACTCTTCTCCAGAGTACACACACAAATGGTCAACAAACAGCTGAAAAAAAACCTTTCAAAATACAAAATAAAACTATGATCACAGTCTTCTTCACACACAGTGCAATGGTTAAAATAAAGTATATATAAAAAATATTGTAAGTATGCTCATGGAAAGACAAAATGAGGCAGTCTGCACTTAAAAGTAGTCTGGCATTTTCCAAAGATAGTAAAAACAGTATTACCATATGCTGCAAAGTTTCCACAACTAAATATGTACCCCAAAGAAATGAAAACAAGTGTCCAAAATAAATTTTTAAAGCAGTGCTGTTCATAATAACCAAAGATGGAAATAGTACAAATGGCCATCAGCAGATGGACAGGATGAACCCAAATGGATGAGCAAAATGTGTTAGATTCATAAACTTCAGTATTATTCTGCTGTTTAAGGAAGAAAGTAAATTGGTGAAGCTGCTGTGGAAGGCAGTATGGCAATTCCCTTAAAAAATAGAATTAACATCTGATACAACAATTTTTACTTCAGGAACACACCCAAAAGAACTGAAAGCAGCGAATCAAACAGATATCTGTACACTCATGTTCACAGTCTGTCAATATCTAAAAGCAACTGGTATCCATGAGATGAACAAATGTAAAAACAAAATGTGGCATATAAACAAGTCATATTTATTTCTTAAACAAAGAGGGAAATTCTGATATGTGCTACGACTTGTGGTGAAGCATGATAACCTGAAATATGCTGAAGCACAGTGACCTAAGAAATGTAGGCTCGTGGTCTAGATAAACAACCTATGATTAACTGACTCAGTTTACTTGTATGCAGCTCAGTTTCTAATAGAATCTTTTTTTTAAATAATTTTTTAAATTTTTTGCATATTTTACAATATATGATTGTATAACTGCTAATCCCCATGGAAATATCCCCCCACACCACATCTCCCCTGTTCACTTTGCCTCCTTTCTTTTTGTTGTTTTGATAGGGTGTGTCCCCCCCATTGTCTCCTGTTTAAGATTGCAGATTTCAAGGACAGGTAATTTTAAAATGGGGGAATGACCTTAGCTGGAATTTCCCTTCAGGGGGATGCAGGGGGAAGAAAGAGGTGAAATAGTCAAGGTGAAACAGATTTCCTGGAAGGCGGGAAATCAGGGTATATAAAGGGTGTGCAAACAAAGAGAAGGATTTTTTTTTTGCGATTCGATTCAGGATTCGATTGGGATTCCAATATGGAGGAGAGATGGGAATGGGCCATCTTGTAAAGATGTGAGCCATGTGAGCTTGGCCATGTGGCCACCGAGGGCCTGCAACCCTCGGCTGGCCCAGGCTGGCAGCATGTATGCTGAATGCAGTTAAGGAGTTTGCAGATTTGAACTCTGGGTTGGAGTTTGTTTTGCTGAGTTTGATTTGTGTCTGAAGAGGCCGTGCAAAAGTTAGGTCTGAGAAGAAAGTGAACTTTGCTGGTTTGGCACCATGGAGTTCCTGCTACCTGAAGGTGACGAGAAGACAGCATGGAAGACAAGGAGGAGCAGTCAAAGGAACATATCTTCAAGCGTCTGGAGATGGACTCTATCTGGACATTGGTGAGATGATCAGGACTGAGAGACTGAGAATTTTGGGGCAATCTGGGAAAGGACTTTGGACAATACTGAGAAAGGTTTTGGACAGTGTTAAAGTATTCTGAGTCTTACATGTTTCTTTTGTAGTTAATAGGATAATTAGAAATCACTTTGTTAGAAATAAATTAGTCTGCACTGCACTGATAGTCTTGCATTAGTTTGGTATTTTGGTTGAGAAAGCTGGGGATGGTGGTAAGAACCCACGAGTGGAAAGTTTAAACTGTGTTTTAAAGTTTTTCTTTTCTGCAGTTTTTGGAGCTGAAAGCAGAGAGCAGTTGGCTGGCTTTTGCATA
>PVHY01009956.1:0-53989 GCA_004024945.1 Uropsilus gracilis
CTCCCACCACTCAGAGTCCTACATGCAGACACTGGTATGATTCACACACCAGGATGGGTCCCTGGGAAGTAAAGAGGGCTCATAAAAGCTTACAGCAGTTTTATAAGGTATTCTTAGCTTTTACAGGCGTGCTGGGCGGCCGAGACTGGCGAGCAGCAAAGTGTCTTGGGCGGATGGGCGGGCCCCATAGACTCAGAATGGGTGAGAACAGCTGCAAGTTTTTTGTGAAGACAGCACCATCTTTTCCCTGCCTGAATGGGGAAGGGCAGTACCAGCAGCACACATTTCTTTGGCTCGCTGTAGTTTCAAGAGCACTTGCGCATTCAGTGCTCACCTGGTAAAGTGGGTATTATTCTGATTCACAGATGAGAGCACCTGCTTGGGGAGATTGTACAGACCATTGGGGGCCGGAACCAGGACTCAGGCTTGGACTTTCCTTCCTGAGTTCAGTGGATGCTCTGTTCCTAACATGGCATCAGCTCCCAAAGACCTTTGTGAGTTCTTCCCACGCAGACAGATGTCCTGTCCCAGCCATCACCCCTTGGGGTGAGAATACCCCATGAGAATATTCCAGAGACGTTTTCTGCCATTGCACCCAAGGGTTGGGAATCTCTTCCCCACATGTGCATCCCTGGGGTCCTGGCCTCACTCCCCCACGTCCCTTCATACTTCTCACAAGCCACCCCATCCTGGAAACAGGCCACAGCTCTTATCAGCACCCAGTGAGGTGACCAGGAGCAGTGCCACTGCTTTGCAAGCTGTGATCACCTGCATTTCTTCTTTCAATCATTCTTGAATTCCTAATGAAAGCTAAACAAAGTAAGGCAAGGCGAGCCATAGTGAGCTGAGAGGAAGTGAGGAAGCAGGTTCAGAGAAGTCCAACAATTCCTCCAACATCATACAGCTGGTGACTGAGAGATCCATGAGGTGAACCAAGTGTCTTGACACAAGCCCGGATGTCCTTCTCTTGCCTCATGTAGTTTCAAATAGTCCCACAATGCATCTGTTTCAGTTTGGTAGCATTGAAATTCAGAGGGTTCCCTGCTTCTTCACTATTGAAAACTAAGTTTCTAGCTCCTTCTGCCCAGATTGTCTGGGCATTCCTGAGCTTCTAGTTTTTTGAGCTAGTAATTGGGTGGTATTCCTTCAACGTTGAATGCCAAGTCTCCCCTCCCCCGAACAGAACTAGGCACCTCCAACAGCTCCTCATGTGGGCACACGCCAGGGATCCAGTTCATTCTCCATAGGCCAAGGACCTTGCATCATCTTTGGATCACCAAGTTCTAGAGGAGTTGTAACCTTGAAAATAATTTTGTGCAACACCCTCTCCTGAAATAGCGTGCCAGCCCAAGTGGGAGGACATCTGGCATGATTTAAACCCCTTGTTCCCTGCAAGCTTCCCGGCGAGGCTTCTCTGGGCTGTGCTCCATCACAACACCCCAAGATCCATTTTTAGAATTTTGAGGAACCTCCACACAGCTTTCCATAGTGGCTGGACCAGTTTGCATTCCCACCAGCAGAGTAAGAGGGTTCCTGCGATTCCAATACTAGGAATCTACCCAAAGGACACAAAAACAGTAATTCAAAAAAAAAAACCCTGCTCTCCTATATTTATCATAGCACTATTGACAATAGCTAAGATATGGAAACACCCTAAATGCCCCCAAAACAGATGAATGATTGGATCATGAAGCTCCAGTATGTATACATATACATATGTGTATATATACATGATGGAATATTACTCAGTGGTCAAAAAGATACACTATGTCATCTGCAGCTGAATGACTGGAGATAGAAGGGATAATGCTAAGCAAAGCAAGTCAGAAGGCAAAAGAAACATCGAATAGTTTCACCTATAGGTAGAATATCAGGAAACTAAACAAAGAGTCAGGAAAAACACAAAACTTGCAAGTTGACCATAGATTAGAAGCCCACAGCATGGGAGGAGAGGGAGATGGGTCAAATCACGGTGGGAGGAGCACAGGAGGCTATGGTGATGGATCATGATGCTGTGGTGGTGGGAGAATTATGGGGGCTGCATCTGAGGGGGGAAAGCAAATACTGTACAAATGAACAATGACATAAGAAAATAAATAAATAAACAGTACCCCAAGATCTACTACTGCTCGGACCTCTCTAGTCCCTGAGACTTCATCTCTATGTCTTCTTCTCTCCCGCCCTCTATGCCCCAGTTGCCAGCACTGCCTGCAGCCTCTTATAGATCAGTGCTATCCTCCCCTCCACCCATACTGTTGCACCCTCCCACTCCCAACTGGCTCCCCACCCTCCACTCACACTCTTTTCCTGCCCTGAATGCCGCCCTGGCCTTTCTAACCTTGTCCACATATTACTCATCCATCAAGACACAGCTCAAAGTTTGCCTCCTCTGTGAAGCCTTTCCTGATACACAACCCTGTCTTTCCTGTCTGAGAAATCTACCACCCCTCTTCTACGCAGCCCTTGATGTGGTCTCATTAAAGAACTAGCTCTTTGCTAAAGACTGTGAGCATTTGGAGAGCAGGGATACTTGTGTGACAAGGCTTGTCGCAACACCTGGGATATGGCAAATGTCCCACTTTTGCTGGCTGAACACAGAAACAAGCCATTCCAAGGACAATAGACTGCAGACATGTGAAAGAAGAAGAAAAAACACTCTAATGGGACTCAAAGCTTTGCCTGTGTCTTCCATCAACTAATAAGTGGAAAGCCATGATATGGCAGCTACACTCACTAGGATATTATTTAGCCTGGAAAAGGAAGGGAGTCTGACACCTGTAAGAACATAGCTGAGCCTAGAGATGAGTTTAAGGGAATTAGGCCAGGCATGCAAGGACAAATACTGTATAATTCCACTTGTGTGAGGTACTGAATTAGTCAAGTTCAAAGGCAGAGCCGTAGTGGTCAGGTGTGGGTTTGGGAACAGGGCTATTGATTCTTGGGTACAGTGCCTTCATTTTGCCAGACGAGGACATTTCAGATGGGTGTTGCTGATGGTTGGCCAACAGTGTGAAGGTATGTAATTCACTTATAAAAGTGAAGATGGTAAATTTATTATGATATGTCTTTTACCATTAAATAAAAATAGGAAAAAAGATTCTCCTTTGTGTCCAAACCCTTAGCACACCAGTATTCTGGAGAGAGTTAGGGTGGGAACTGTTTGCTCTTGAGTCTACTTCATTTTTCTGCAAAGTTCTGGGGTTGGGAGCATGAGACCAGGGTGAGAGTCGGTGGAAGTAAGTGAGAAAGTGTTTGAACCTATCCCGAGCCTGGAGACTTGGCCAGGAGCTTGGTTCAGTGTTGACAGAGCAAGGAACTAGTTACTGGTGGCATGTGGACAAAGACAGAGTGCAGTGCACCCAAGTTGCCTGCTGCTCCCCTTTCCTCTGCAGTCATCGGGAAGGAGGTGGAGAGAAGGTAGGGAAAGAGAAGGGGATAGAGGGGAGGGAGGACATGGGGAAGGTGGTGGGGAAAGCGATAAGGAAGGAGGTGGGAAATGAAGTGGGGGAGGAGGTGAGGCAGTGGGAAGGAGGTGAAGGAGGAGATGACTGCCCTTTAACTTCCAACACTTGGTGACTCATTAATTCCCTATGATGTGGGAAACGCTATTTTGACTGCAGAGCTACACTAGATAAGACTCAGCATGACCAGCTGAGTTGCCCAAGGTCACCCTGGTTATAACACATCTGGATTTGAACCCAAGTCTAAGTTATTTATTCAGAAAATGACTGAGGCTCTCCTACATGCCACCACCTGGGGTAGGAAGATGAGTAGAGCCTGACGCTTGTCGATGGGAAGACTGTTGTGATTCTATGTGGTAGGTGCACTGACAGATGTGCCCAGGTGCATGGGAGCAGAGAGGGTGCTCTGATCAGACCTAGACCTCCTAGTCTGGGGAGGGATCAGGGATGCTCCCTGGATGTGAGAACCCCACGGAGAAGCCTCAGGTATTCTCCCTCTCAGGTACTGTCACAGTCTGCCCCTCCCCAACTACAGAAATATGCCCATCAAATCATGGCAGAGCACTCAGCCGGTTCAAGTGGGAAGCCCCAGGCTGAGCCTCCCTCTCCCAGTACAACCAGTGGAAAGTTGCATCAGGCACTACCTTGCCAAGCAGCATCTAAAAGATGGTGACAGACCCATGTTTGTTCCTGATTGTCACAAAAATACAGCTCCTCACAAGCTTGCAGGGTGGGAATGTCTGGACTGTTTTCCTTTACATGCTCTTAAGAACATAGCTCCCTTAACCTGAAATCTTGAACTCTTAACCAGGACCTCCTCATGTATAAGCTCAGCAACCCTCTTTTTCCTCTGCAGTAGATGCCAAGGTGTGGGCAGTAGTGGCTTTGGGTGAGCAACCTGTCAGGAAGCCCAGGGGAGAAGGCTGGCATTAAGTCTGTCTTCCCCGGTACAGGCCATGACAGGAAGGTGAGTTAGGATGGACCCTCCAATGTGGTTGCTCGTAAAGAATATTTCATACAGGGAGCTCCTGCCAGAGAGATCTGAGCCTGAAAACTAAAATCACTATGGTTTTCTGGAAGGTTTGTTTATTGAGCACCAGTTATTTGCCTGCTCTTGGCAACACGCTTTGGGGTGTATGACAGTTTAGTAGGACAGATCCCCAGACCCACCTGACCATAATAGAGGGCAAAGAATCCAGGGATGTCCCCAAACACTGTACAGGTTCAGAGGGCAAGCAAGATGCTCAAAACCTCGCAACCTCTCCAGCCAAACCAGCCTCAAAACACAAATAGCCCAGGGAGCTGCTTTTCCAGCAGAGTTGGGAGCAGATTGAGTCCATGGCAGGAGCCATTATTCTTCCGGAATAGAGGAGGCCATGGCAATAGACTGGCTTCTCCTTCCCAATAGGCAACTGCAGCCGTCCCAGGTCTGAAATGGGAAGAAAAGAGGATACTGCTGCCCCAATCAGTCTGGCAAATAAGATAGAGGCTGGGCAGAAACAAAATCAGGTTTCAGGATCAGACAGACCTGGGTCCAATTTTAACTCTCACACTTACTGTGTGGCTTTGGGAAAGTTACTTAACCTCTCTGAGCCATAGGTTCTCCATCTGTAATATAAGGACGATAGTGCTATCATCACAAGGTGGTGGACTAAACGGGTATATGGAAAGCCTCTAGCACAGTTCTGAGATGTAGCAAGCCCACAAAGGTGGCTGGCTGGTGTCAGTATTGGGGTCCTTGGCCAGATGAGCTCTCATGTCCCTTTGGCCAGTGGTATCATCTTTGGGGGAGACAAGCAGTTTCCCAGTCCTTCTGGGAGAGGCGTTATTTCCAAGCAGACATGCTGAATACATCTCAGGGCACTAAGTTTTTCTCAGTACTAACACAGGGTTGTCATGAGGAAAAATGAATTACTGTGTCAGGAGCATTTGCAGCACCTGCCATAGCGTAAGTGACAGCATGGTGTGCGAGTCCAGACCACGGGCTCTTGGGGAGAGCGCTGGGGGTTGCACCTCAGTACCACTGCTCCCTAGCTATGGGACCCTGATCCGTGGCTTGGTTTTCTCCTCTGTGAACTCAGGATGGTGCTAACAGCGCTCCTCCTGTAGGACCATGAGGACCTATCGGAACAGCCCAGTGCACTCAGTGAACATGCCACCCCCATCCCCATCTTGGGGTTGGCTCAGTAAGGACTCTGTGGGTTTCCTGTCTTTATTAGGAAACCCTGTATCAGGGTTTGCCATTGTGGTTATGTGGTCCTAGAGGGTTCATTTATGTACCCCATAGCATGTCGTTAAGAGCAGGCAAATAATAGGTGTTCAACACATGAGCCTTCCAGAATCATAGGAACCGGAGAGCACTGAACGTGGGTGCAGAAAACCCAGCTTTGGGTTCTGCCTCCAACAATTAATTTCCATAGGCAAATAACCACAGAGGCTGGTCCCCTGTCTGAAACCCAGGACAATAACGCCCATCTCACTTAGCTTGACGGATTAATGTGAGAATGAGAGCACTGTGTTAACTATAAAGAATAATACAGTTATAATTACAATAGGCCATGGAAAAATTAAAGTTGCAAAACAGTATCAAAATATTTTTAATTTGAGGAAAGTAAGAGATAAACATTCATACTTGTACAGACAAGGGAAATTTCTTAAAAAATGACTAACGAGACCATGGAGATCATGAAGTATAGGCTTGGGGATTTTATCTTTTACTTTATACCCTTCTGAGATGTATAAGCAAGTGTTCCTCACCTAACGTATAGCCCAAGCAATATTTTTCTGAACATTATAGATCATCAGTACCCTGTCGCAGATGTCAGACTCCTTGAATTTTTGTTTTTGAAAGGACCCCAGCCACTTTGCTCCACCCTGAGGCTTCAGTGTTTCCATCTGAACAAGGGGGCAGTTATCCCCTTCACACCTCCCTGCTTTACAAAGCTAGCAGGTTATAAAACTGATCCTCCTGAAAATCAAAATGAAGGCAAATGCAGGACCTCTTTTGTGTCTAGAACAGAAGACAGAAACAACCTGAGGACCAAAGCATGGAGAAGGACAAGTTCGTGTGGAAAAGACAAGTTCTCCCTGGGCAAGGGGATGCTGGGTTCTTTTCCAAGAAGAGCTGCAAGACAGTAGGGGGGAGGGGCTCCGGTGGGCATGCGCAGATGACTTCCGTTTGCACTGGGCACCATGGCGTCCGTCTCCCTTTTGTACATGGCACCTCATCCCTATCTGGAGCTGGCTGTCTTGGTCACACCATGTGGCTGCTAACGTCCTGCCCTGGCTCTTGTAAGTAAGCGTTGCTCAGAGGGAGGGGGATTGCCCAATGACAAAATATCTCCAGGCCATGTCCTTTTTGAAACTAACTTCTCTCCAAGCTGAACTCCCAAAACTTGCAGGGACGCAGGACAGGAGTGGCTCCCTGCCGCAGCCCAGGGAGGCAGGGGAGAAGACTATTGTTTTTGTCCTGGGGCTCTCCATTGGTCCATGGTGCTTTTTGCCCCTACACAGGGCCAGCGAAAGCCTAGACCCTTCTCTTCCCACCCTTCTAGACAGCTAACTGCACTAACTCCATCAACTGCAAGCCTCCTGGGAGGAACAAGCCCTCAGGAGATGGATTCCATTGCTCCCCACCTAAGGATGACACCCCTGAGGATCCCCGAGGGGAAATCCAGAAAGCCAGGCTGGGAATGTGGCTTGAGCCCCCAAACCTCTACCCACACCCCTGCCCATTTCTTCCCGCTCCTCCCTAAGTGCTCCCCAGAAGCTGGTCACAGGCTCCTTCTAAGTCCCACTTGCCTTCCCTCTCTCCCTTCCCCTGGGCAGTGGCTACTTGGTATTCATGCCCTGTCATCCTTGCCTGTCTCCATTTGGAAATGTCTCTTTTTGACCTCTGTATCTCTCAGTTGCCTTTGTGGGGGGAGGGAGGGAAGGAGAAGGGAGAGAGAGAGATCGTCTCAGCATTTACCCAATTAGTGGTAATTAGAAGGCAAGGCCCGGGTGCTCTCCTCACAGCTGCTCCAAAGGACAGAGATGGCTCCAGAGTTGCCGCTAAGTGGGCTTTGGACGATCTGTCTGGGCAAGCTCTGACCAGCCCACTCAGGCTCTCGAACCCTGCGTCACAGCCTAGGTGGCAGACAGACACGCTCATCCCTCCCAGCCCTGCTTCTCCCAGGCCTCACTTCTGGGCTCTGCCTTGATTCTCAGCCCCAACACAGCAGCCTTTGGGGTAAGTCGACCACTCCCCACTCGGGGTCTTTGCCCTGTGACAAGTTGGGGTTCCCATGGTAACACACTTTATCCCCCGGAAGAGAACAGTTCTCCACAGTGAGCATGCTGCCTTCCCCCGCCCTGCTTGGGCTCTAAGTGACCCCTGCACCCTCCTGACTGGTACAGAGACCACTGCAAGACAGGGTAGCTGGGTTGTGTACCGTGCTCTGTAGTTAGGTCATGAGTCCTTTCGACTCACTTGGTCCAGACCACTGTCTAGACCTGCAGCACAACCTCAAACGGGATGACATCTCCAGGGGTCAGTGCCTCTGCCCCCCTCAGCAGTGGACCTCAGTAGGAGAGGGGAATTGAGAAGCCATTTTTATCGGGAGAGTGGCTTGCCCTGACCCCAACATTAGGCACCAGCTGTTTGATACTGTCCATCCTGTCAATGCTTATTAATGATTCTGATTAACCTCTGTGGAGATCCATTATCTCTATGCCAGGGAATATACTATTAATTCCCATCTGTGCCGGATTACTTACAGTTAGTGGTTGGTACTTTTCCATGGTCTCACAACACATCTTAATCAGATGGTGAGTGGGTTTAATTAGCCGAAGTATAGGTTTTATTTTTTTTATTCATATAACTACTTAATCTAATGGAAGCCTATTATCTGTGGCTTTTTTCCCATGCATAATTATTGCTGTTTTTAATTGATGGTGCATCAGGGGTTGCGGCTACAATATGGCAGCTGGAACACAAAGTCGCCTTCCCCCAGAATGAAGGTTGAGAAAATGAGTTGTCAGTGAGGCATCAGATTTCTTGTTTTCATTGAGATGTGAGCTCCCATGTGGGAGCTGCTGGCTCCTGCCAAGAGAAAGGAAATGTGGTTCTCAGCTGGGCGACCCCTGGGCCTCACTGCTGCAAAATGCCCTTCAGGAGCCCTGGGGCTGGAGCCAAATCAGGAACAGCTGGGAGAGATACCTATTTGTCAATCCAGCCAGATCATAAGCAACCCCAAGGCAGGGACCAGGTCTTTTCTTGTTCTGCTTCCTCCATCCCACGGGCCTCAGGACAGCGACTGCTCGGACCGAGACTGCCTGGAATTAAACTCAGCTGAGATGGGGCAGGAAACCTGGACTCCTGCAGAGAGAGGCATGTTGTCTCGAATGTGATGAAGAACCTCAAGCTGTTTCTGAAGAGAGAGAGCTCCACTTTCAAACCTGGACAGGGGCGCTCTGAGAACACACAGAGGATCCTGATGCCCCCCTTTGGAAATCAGAGCCTGGCCTACAGTGGGACAGTTGTCAGAATCCCAGTGACTGTGTGGGTCAGCGTAGGAACATCAAGAAGTCCCATATACCTGGATGTTATGAGAGGGGAAATTTATTACTGATTGAAGTAGGACTCCATCCATGTTCTGATAATTCTAGAACACTGGTGCTACGGAGCGAGACCTTATCTCAGGTGTGGGTAGGGGAAGCTGACAGGCAGCTGGAATTGCTCCTGGCTGACCCAGAATGAAATAACTCTGGGTCTTCGATCACTGCTAGAGTGTCTTTGGCTGAGCAGGTCAGGGAGCCCTCATCACTGTGCCGAGCTGAGCGAGTCACAGGACAGGATGGTATTGTCCTTGCTCTCCCTCATGCCCACCCCCTCTACCTCTTGCCTCCAGCTCTCTCTAGACCTGTTAGCTCCAGTCAAAGGAAATCTGCATAGTTGGGTTCAAAGACTTATTTCCCCTCCTGCTTGTCTCTTCCTGTTAAATAATGTGACACAGAAAGGAGGCCATGGGAAGAGAAGGTGCCGGGTTTCTGGCTGAGCTGCATCCTCCAAGGGGGTCTGAGTGATAGGGACGGGAGACTGGACTTTCTCTTGCACCATGGCTCTGGTGGGCTATTGTTGGTGGTGGCATCGGGTTTATTCCTCCCTTCGCATTTTGCAAAAATGTTTGTACAGACACTTGTGTGTCTGACCCACAGTCAGTAGCAGACAGGAGCCATGAATTCCTCTTGCAGCGTTTTACAGGGTGACGGATCAGATAATGTACACTTAGCGAGTGCACAAATAATGTGAATCAGGGTTGGCATAGTGCAGTGAGGTGTAAAAAAAGCAATTTGAATTGTTCTAGGGAAACGCCAGAGCCGCTCTGACATGCTTGCTTGCCAGAATGCTGCCCTGTGCCCCTCCAGAGGGCTAAGCTCCAGGCTCTAGCCAGAATGGCAACGAGGCTGCCCAGTGCTACAAGCCTGGAAGGAGCTCTCCCAGGCTGGAGAGGCTCTGAAGCCCACGGGCACAGTGAGTCCAGAAAGTGGAACTCAGTTCCTTCTTCAGGGGACTGTCTGCCCCACTGTTCTATTGAAACTCCTGGGAAGGGGGGAGCAAAAGGGTAAGGGAAACTGCCCTGCACCAGGGAATGACCCCATGCAGTTGTGGGCCCATGATGCGCCTGCATGTCGGGCAGATCTATCCTCGGTTTCTATCCACGCCCAGAAGCCATCTTATTCATCCCCCTGCCTCCAAACAGCACCGCACCTCCTCTCCCACACAACAAATGGGTTTCAAGTTTGTTTCAAAGGCTCTCCAAGGGAGGACAGTTCCATATCCTCTCTTAGTCACCTGTTCTAGTGTCTCACAACGCCCACCCACCGGAAGTTCTTCAATTCAGGCGAAGTCGAATCCTTCAAGCCGCCTTCTGAGTCCTCATCTTCACAAAGGGCTGACTAGACGTGCTCAGTTGATGGCCTATGAGCGTGTGCGTACCTAAGCAGAGGCAGGCCACCGTGCCTGGCCTGGTTAGAGGCGGGCACATGAGTGGAGGGCCAGCTTGTCCCTCAGCCAGCCCTCCCCACACTGGTCTCCCACATCCTGGCTGCCCTGAGCATGCTTGTCCAGCCTCCACTTGCCTCCAACTGTAAGACTCCCTGAGAGCATCTTCTGACTGGTCATCTGGTTCTAAGTCTGCAGGGGAGTCAGACGGAGCTACTGCTGACCAGACGGAGCCACCTGTGGGTGCCCTGCTGGCCTCTGCCCTCACAGCCTCCACCATGCCTGTGCAACGTCCTATCTAAGCAGCAAAGAGGCTACCCATCACTGTGGAACCTGCTGGGCAATGTACCCAACTAAGCCATAGCATCTCTGGCTTCCCACCCTGTACCTCTCCCGGTCCCACTAGCCTCTCTTAGCTCTCAAGAGCAGCTGAGACGATGCCCACAGAAGATGGCCAATAAAGTGGTTTGGTTTGATTTTTCAATCGCAACAAGCAGATGGATCAACCTCCTCTATTAAGTTCCCTAGTCAAGCCCAGCTCCCAACCAGAAACTCAGCATCTGGGTGTTTCATGAGACCTGGTCGGTCATAGGGGAAAGTGGCCGAAATCTCCTGATTGTTTGAAATGAAAGCCGATTACAAAGATTTGGGAGTTTTCCGGTGACTGGGAAGCTGAGAGGTTTCGGGATAATGGATGACCAGCCTGCCGCCTACCCACCTGCATTACTGACCTCTGAGTGGCCAGGCAGGAAGCCCAGCACAGATTAAGAATCCAAACAAAAGGGAAGATAGGACAGGCCTGGGGACAGGCAGCCTGCTGAGGGACTGACTGAAGCCTCCAGATTTTTTTCCCAGGAAATCTGGGGACGCATTTCCATGTTGTCTTTGCATAAATTTGAGTGCTGATTTGCATACATTTGCATTTTTGCCTTCAAAACACCCAAACTCCCAGAATATAAAATAAAATGCAATTAATTAATTAATTGGTATGATGGATGGCATGTGTAGCCATACTAAAAATACAGAATCAGTGAGGGACCCTGATGAAGGAACAGATTTTAGTTTGTCCCCCTAAGCCAGGCTGGAGCCTGGGATATGGTGCAACCTGTTCTGAAGTTGTCTGCCTTCTCACTAACAGTGGGCCACTGGGAACGGAAGCATACTGAGCTCTGTGGTCCCTGTCTCCCTGTGCCCCGATGGAGCTTTGATGCATGTGAACCTTTGACAGAACATCCGAACCAATGGCTGAGTGAATGAGTGACTCCCCGGTAGACTTAGGACCAGAAGACCAGTCAGAAAGAAGTGACACTCCTGGGGGAGGCTACCAGACAGGGTTCCAGGAGCCTACAGAGAAATTTGGAGGAAGAAGTCTCCACAAGGCCGCTGATCAGGGACCTGGTTCTAGGAAAACCCTTTGGGGAAGAGTTCTGAGAGTAAGTCTAGACTAAGTTCAGAGACTATAGGGCTCTCCCAGCCCATGGCTGGGGCTCATGAACCTGGACAGGTGTGGACAGAAATCTGGAGCTAGTGATGGCAGGAACACAAGAACAAAGTAAAGCCTATGTTCTAAACAGGACCCAAAGAGGTGACCTGGTCTGCTCACTTTAGTGCCTAGTACAGTTCCTGACAGAGAAGAGACTTGGCAGATTCTTTGCAAAGTACTCTCCGCAGAGTACTCAACAAATATTAAATCATTGACTGATTGACTCATTCTCTAGCCACCTTTTAACAACCTGTTCTTAATCACTTCCCTAACCCCAGATTCTCTTTCAGTAGATACCACCTTTTCTCCATTCTGAAAGGCAGGTGGTTTTTGCAGATCCTGAGCGAGTCATTTGATACGAGTATATCCCATGTAACTGGCCCTGCTGTTAATGCTTTGAAACAGGAATTTCTACCTGACATCTAAACTAATCTCCTTTGCTATCATAAAAGACTCTTTTTTCTTATCCCAACTTTGGAAAACATCAAGAATAATTGCTTTTCATTCCACAAACATCTCCCCTCTGTTAATCCTCTGTAACACATAATCTAGAGGATGGATTTGGGGGCTGGCTATCCAGAAAGCTGACTCCATCCATCCCAGGTAGGAAATCTTAGACACGCTGTTAAACTTCATTCTCTTATCTATTAAATGGGGCTAACTGCAACTGCTTTGTAAGGTGTTTGTGAGAATTAAATGAGACAATATGCTTAGAGTGCATCAGTGTTTGGCATGCAATAAATGCTATGCAGGTCTTTGCTCTTCGTGTTATTTTACAACACGACATCTCTTTCTTGGTGCAGAGAAAAAAGAAGCAAAAATGGCTGACTGAAAGTGATGAGGCGGTAGAAAGTGGATTTCACAGAAGTCACTCCTTCAGCACCAGAGTGGAGATTGAGCAGTTTTCTCTTACTATGCATCTCCGAAAACCTCAACTCTGAAGCTAATGCCTGGAGGGAAGCCAGGATGCTGTTTGGATTAGGAGTTCTCAGAAGGTGACCCAGCATTTTAGGTTAACTGGGATAGGGGGCCCAATCAGGGACACTGGTGAATCTAGGGATTTGGGGATGTGCCAGGATTTGGGGATCAGGCTGCTGTAGCCTGGGGAAGAGCCTCCGAGAAAGCCAGTCCACTTGGGGACTTACAACTAGGGCATGCTTGGACTTTGGGTACTGGGGAAGATGAATGAGAGAAGTCCTCAGAGTTAGATGACTCTGGAAAATACCAGAAAGCAAGAATACACAATGCAGCTTGGACACATGACCAAAGCAAGAAATTTTTAAAAAGCAGCAGACCCAGCCTTCAGCTTAAGGCTAAGAACCAGGAGGGTCTTCAGAGCCACAAAGTCTTCCTGAATTGATGTGGCAGATGCCAAGAGCCAAGATGGGAGGTAACATTTCTTGTTGCCTTCCTACTCTAGCATCAGTGGCTTTCTTTTGCTGACGGTACCAAATTTGTTCTTTGCAACAACTCTGAGATGTAGGTATTACTGCTCCCCTTTTTGCAGATGAGATTAAGAGAGCTCACAGATTTGCTGAAGCTCAAAAAGCAGATAAAGGATGTGAGATCAGAGCACAGGTCTATCCAGCCCCACAGCCTGTGCTTTTTTACTACTTTAGAGGAAAACATAAATTGGGAAGAAAAAGAGACATGGGGGTAAAGGTGTTGAGAGAGGGTGGAGATAAAGGAAGGGAGGTTGGAAGGGAAATAAGCGGGAGCCGGGAAGTTGTGTGCATATGACATTAAGTGAATAGTATGCAAATAAGATGCAAAGCACATGCAAATGAGTAAATGGAGTTTTTTTTTTTTAAGCCAACCACTCAACTCCATTTGGCACAATTGCTGCACAAGGCATACCTGCCCAAAGCTAGCAGTATACTTGCTTCCAGCAGAAATAGTGTCTGTGCTAGGGCTGCCCCTTTCTCATTCTTGCTGGGTCTCCTTCCTTCATCCTGCTGCTCTGATCCTTCGCCTCTCTCCATCCTGAGAATGAGACCATTCCCACCAGCATCCCTCCTACCAGACATCAGAAGACAGCTGCCCTTGTCAGCCTCCTAATGGAGTGACCTTTCCCCTATGATCTATCCCCACTTCTGTTTGCCTTCCCTGGGAGGCTTTCTGGCCACCTCGGATCAACAGTTGCTATTATTTTGACCCCACTTGTCAAATGAATCTCCCAGCCCAGTGCCTTCCTTTGCCAAATGGCAGCAGAAATGAGATGTGACCTTTTGAGGGACTGCCTCTGACCTCAACCACACTCAGCAGCTTCTTAAGTTAAGCGTGACAGCTGCTTGCCAGCTTTGTCTCTGGCGAATCTGGAAAAAGTCTTCAAGGAAATCTTATGTAGCACCTGTGTTAGGTAAACAGTAGCTGGTAGCCTCGTTCAACCTGAAGATGCCTGGAAGAATCTGGGGCTGACCCTGCTTATCTAGGTCAATCTTCATCTCCTTTATGTTTGGGACTCTTGCCGATGTTTATCTCATAGCCTCACTTGTGTCCGGTCTGCCTATTTGTATTATTTGGTCCTTCGTGGGGATGGGTCTCTGCCCTCCTAACTCTAAGGTAAGATAGCAGCAGAGCATTAGAAAGAACAGACTTAGCAATTACAGCATTGAGGCACTTACTGACAAAACACTGGACTTTCATTTTTTCCCCCACCTACTCAGAAACATATTTCATGAGCAGGAGTTGGCCCAAGTGGCCCATGAGACCGCCTGACTATGGGTAAATCAAGAAATCTGAGGAAGACAGGAATCTCTTCCCACTAAGTTTATGTTTCAAAAAGGGGCTTAGGATGATGATTTAATTTTGAAGTCAGCAGAAGAGCCCCTTGCAAGATGGACTCTCCCTGAGGGGCATGAGCGGTGCCTCCTATTGGCCAAAGTAGTCTTCGGAGTTTACATGATCCAATTTCAAGATCCCCCTTCTTCAAGAAGACTTCCTCACCTATCTGGAATTCAGATTCAAGCAACAAATATTAAGCGCATCACACATACTCATCTCTGCTAGGCACCTGCATATGTGTTACTACTTTAAATTCCATGGGCATAGGCACCCTTAAGAGGTCATGACCAGTAACTCCTCAGTTTCTTTGTAACCTTCTCTGTCAGGACCTTTTCCCAGATACCTACTTATATCCCTCCCTCCCTCCCTCCCTCCCTTTCTTCCTTCCTTCCTTCCTACCTTCCTTGTACAATCATTCTACATCCTTATTATTTTTTTTTACACTAAAGGATTCCCCCCCCGCCAGGTGTGGTCACTATAGCTCTCCCACCACCAAAGTACCCATCATCCTCCACCACAGTCCACTGTGCTCTCCCCTGCCCCTGTTTTCTCCCTTCCTCATCTTCTCCTCTCTTCCCCCTCCCTTCGTGGATGTGTCAGATCTAAGGTCAGCTTTGAAGGGTCACTTTTACAGTTTGACTTTGTTTGGCCCCTCTGTATTCCATGTATAAGTGAAACCATCCAGTATTTCTTTCTCTTCCTGGTTTATTTTTGCTTAGCATAATCCCTTCCACCTTCATCTGTGTTGTCACAGATAACATGAGTTTAACATTCTTGAACACTGAGTTGTATTCCATTATGTTTATCCACCACATCTTCTTGAGCCTCTCACCTATTCTGGAGCATTTAAGTTGTTTCTGTATCTTAGCTGTTGTCAGTAGTGTTGCAATAATGCTACCTGCCATTCATTATATTCTCATCAGGGCAGTCAAATGATTGGTTGCTTGAACTACCTTCTGCAGCAAGGTTGGAGATGGCTACAAATCCTACTTCTCAGCCTCCAGTATACAGTCCACACTTCTGCCCAATGGAAGGAAGGCAGTTGTCTAGAAAATGTAGGCAGGTGGGAAAACCCTTTGGTGGTATTACAGGCAAAGTGGCAATCCCCCCCGCTCCTTCTTTCACTCGGTAAAGTCTCATAATTCCAACATCAGACACTTTCTCTCTCTTGATAGTCTCCTACCATTTTCAGCAAGGAGGCTGCCCTACCATTTCACAGGTAGGCTGGTCACTGCATTAATTTCCATAACTTGGCACTTAGGTGGCGGCTGGTTTGATCAACAGCCTTTTCAGATCACCCAAACTCAGTTGGTTCTTCCAACCCAGTGCTGTTCACGACAGTGTGTGAAGCAGGCAAGCGGTGCCGACATGGTTCTGGTCTCTAGAGACACAGTCTGGCCTCATGTCAAGGTGGTATAACTTCTATTAATTGAGCCAAACCCCCAAATGCCATGTGACTAGAAAGCTGCAAAGAAATCAAAATATTACTTTTGGTCAAGACACAAGTTGTAAGGCTTCCTCAAGGCCCAGTTTCCCCTGAAATTTGTCCTGCAATAATCCTTCTCTATACATCGGGGTCCCAGGAGCTAGAACAGTGGCAGAAGCAGGGGGAGCATAGAGCAAGCTATGGCCCTATGTGAGATGAATGGATAAATATAGTTGGATCAAGACTTCTCTGATCCCCGAAAAGGCACCATCCACCCTTGGTCAAATGACCTTGTCTTATTGTCTCACCCATACATCCTGCCTACATCAGCCCCTGGGGAGCTTCGCTGTGCAACCTCACATTTCCAAGGAAAGGCATGTTAGACGTTTCATTCTCTTCCCAGAGAAGCTTCTTGCTATGCCTGGGGACAGCTGGGATTACGCCTGGTCCCAAGTTCTTTAAAAGGAAGCCTTAGACAATGGAGGCTGGGCATTTTGGGAGCCAAGAAGCTTTGTTAAAAAGACAGCTAGTTAGAGAGTGGACAGTATTTTTAAACGCATGAGTGTGCTGAATAATTAAGCAAAAACTTTTGTTTTCGTGGAAAAATTTCCTCCAAATGCTGTATCAAGCAGAGTTCTGAATTTGCCACAGGCATTTGTTGGCAAGATAGAGAGACTACATTCCTTCCAGTTCAGAGAAAGGGAATTCACATCAGACCTCCAGGCCAAAGTCCTCAGCTTAGACAGAGCCATTCCCTCTGATGCACAACAGTCACTCTGGGCAAATCATCAAGGTCTTTTGAAGGTCGTTGTAATCACTCCTGCTCTTCCCCTAGTCTAGCGTCTCACTGGATCATAAATTTTTGGAGCAACACATCCAATTTCACAGAGAAAAATATTGAGAGCCAGAGAGGTTAAGAGCATTACTCAGAGTTCCACAGTAAGCTCAGTTGATTATCTGAAATGCCTGATTCTTACCCCACACCATCTGCTTTGCCAATCACAATGCAAGTCACCCTTTAATACCCTGCCCAAGTCACCCCTCCTCCTCAGAGACTTCTTTGAATCCTTTCTATAAAATCTTAAAGCAGTTGCTTCTTTATAAAGTTTAGCCTTATACATCATTCATGTTATCATTGGTTCCTGCTGAGTATTGTTGGGTATCATCTGCCAATATCTTTTTCATGCTTTTTATTGGAAATAAAATTGACATCAAACACTATGTTAGTATCAGGTATACAACATAGTGACTTGATAGTGTATGCATTGTGAAATGTCCATATTGTTAAATAGCTAATATCCATCACCTAGTTATTTCTTTTCTCATGGTGAGAAGTTTTAAGGTTCACTCTGGTAGCAACTTTCAGATATGCTATATAGCATTCTTAACTAGTCACAGTGCTGTACATTACATGTCATGACTTACCCATTGAACAATGGAAGTTTGTACCTTTTGTCCCCTTCACCCATTACTCTTTTAGATAAACAGATTCCAACATGTTGAAGGCAGAAACTCCCCCTTACACCACTTGTGCATCTCTCTCGGTTTATACCATACAAGAACATCAATCAACTGATTGATGAATGTTGAGAATGTGGATTCATGGATAGATGAATGGGCTGAATGACAAATGACAGTGTTTAGTGGGTACTTGATGCATGAGAATAAATAAAGGTTTCTTCAGATAAATTTTTATTCAGGTTACATTGGTTTATTACATTATGTACGTTTCAGGTGTAGAGCAATATTCCAAGCAGTTTGCATAAAGATGCAATAGTAGCTTATAGCACACACACATACACACATACATACATGCATGCACCAAGCACACGCTCACACGTGCACTCACAGACATAACCATCCTCAAGGCATTTCATGTCTTACTCATTTCACAGATTCTAAAAACTGAGGTAGCTGGGCATGGTGGCACATGCCTTTAATCCCAGCCCAGGAAGGGAGGCCAAGACTAGGAATCACTTGAGTCCAAGGGTTTGAGACCCGCCTGGGGCAACATAGTGAGACCTAGTCTCAAAAAATAGCTGGGCGTGGTGGCATCCGCCTGTAATCCCAGCTACCTGGGAAGTTGAGGGAGGGGGTCGCTTGAGTCTGTGGGTACCCCAGGCAACGTGAGTCTGTGGTTCCCTGGGCAGTATCACAAGACCTAGTCTCAGAAAAAAATAAATAAATAAAACTGAGGCACAGAGGAAAGAAAAGAAACACCAGCCCTTGCCTCATGGCCTGGAAAAGACCCAGAAGGAGATACACAGTCTGCAGTCTACCTGATGGATTTTGTTTCTTTAGCTGAGGAATGGCTAGGAAGCGAGGTGCCTTAGAATAACCTAGAACCCCTCTCCCATGGCTGCTCTCAGACCTAGAGATGCTGACACACAAAATAATTCTGCATTTCAGGGGGGAAAAAAAGAAAATATCACATACCTAATGCTTCCTTACCTACCCAAAATTGCAGGTATAACCGGTGAATTATTCACATTAATTACAAATTGAGTTATTAAGCTCTAATGGAGACATTGTGTTGAGGGTTTTTTTATTATTTTCTCTAAGTACTTGTAGCAAACGTTAGTATTAAAAATTACTGGAGTCAAAATTATTTGCCACGATGGTAATTCTTTGCAAGACAACTCCGGAATTGAAGTCATTCCCTTTACCAGTACCACCTGGTAGAGTAATTGGCTGCAATTAGCAATGACTTTGTCATCCTCTCAGAATCCGGCTTCAACACCCGTGAACACAGATCATTTTCTCTTTCCCAATAGGGACTCAGCGCTTCTGCAAAGCTTGTCCTCCATGGAGAAAGGGGAAGGAAGGTGTCCCCTGCGTAGCACGCCATGGCGTCACAGAGCGGGAGTGGGCCACTGCTGACTGCAGAGTTCCCCAAAGGGCTGTACGAGAGGTAAGTTCACACCCAGATGAGCCTTAAAGAAAATGGATCATTAAATGTGCTTTTATATACATTAAAAAAAAAAATAACAGGCACACCAAACCTGTATATTATGGGTGGCATGTTCTGATCGAGGATGCATTCAAAAGGTGAAGAGTCAATGAACTCTTCAGTCCATTGCTAGAGGCAGTGCTAGTTATGCATGTATATCTAACACAACTAGAGTCAGTGCTATTTATGATGTACATCTCTAGAGGTGCTTCCTGGGAGCAAGAGGATGGTTCTAAGGTGATAGCACCATAGACAAGGAGACAGGAAGGCCTTATTAACTTTCAAGTGGAAGATGATATATCAGCTGGCTAGGTTCTAATTTGGCTGCCGTATTCTCTGAAACAACTGTTGAATTAACACTGCTTTACACCTACGCTCCAGCCAAGGGTACCTCCTTGCTGACATATCCTTCCTGCCCTCTGACCTGAACTGCACAGAGACTGCACTGATGATGGTTATGGGAACTGTGTAATGTTTCTGTGAATTTCATTATTTCTATGCTCATAACTCTTCATGAGCAGCTGGTTACTGGTGTCCCAGGTCAGGACTAGGTGAGTACTGGTTGGTCAGCTCTTTCCACTCACCAAAAGTAGGCACAGCTCCTAGGATTTGAGGGCCTCAGGGACACTTGCCCCTTTCAGAGTTTGGGGTCTGGCCGTGTGAGATGCTCAATTGCTCCTCTTATCTAAAAGCATCTTCCATTGCTGCCCTCCCTAAGCTCATTCTCTCCCACAAGTCTGGGTCTCCAGGAGGGAGGCACCCCATTCCCTTGGCCCATGTCCACAATACTCGCACACCTTCCTCCAGAAGATACAGGGGAACCTGCTGGGCCTGTGGCTGGAACCCTGTGTTTCTGCCCTCTGTCACATGAAGATGAGGGGCAGACCTGTGCCTTCCTCAGCCTCAGTGTCTCTGGCTGTGACAGGAAGGGATATGATCTAGAGGACATCTCAGGCTCAGTCCTTGACCTCTCCCTAGCATCAGGCTTTCAAACCTTTTTCTCTTGAGGTTTCTTCCCCGAGTCTCATAACCTGCATCCCCAACAAACAATGAAAGGTCTCAGGGTTCATCCCTTAGAACTTTCACAGGAAAGCCCTTCAGAGTTTTTTGTTTTTTTTTTTTTGAGACTAGGTCTTCCTATTTTTGCCTGTGGAACCACAGGCTTTCGTTGCCCAGGGTACCACAGATTCTAGCAATCCCCAGCCTCAGCTTCCCAGGTAGCTGGGATTACAGGCGCGCGCCACCACGCCCAGCTATTTTTTTGGAACTAGGTCTCGCTACGGGCCCCAGGCGGGACTCGAACCGCGATCCCTGGTCCCGGCCGCTTCATAGGCTGAAGCTTACAAGCACGAGCCACCGTGCCCAGCCTTTCAGAGTGCTTTCTTGGCCTTCACAAATATTTTTAAGCTCGGAGAGTGACGGGGTGCTTTCTCTGGAAGGCCTCGGTATCAGTGATCAGGGAATGGGAAGGGGGCACGCATGTGGGGACCATCTATGAGCTGGTTGGCAGGCCCAAGTTAAGCCCCAGTACACTGTCGCTGGCCAAGAACCTGAGCAAGTTCCTCAGTTTCCCCAGGAGTGCCCCAGGGAAATAGCCGCACCTGGGTCCCACTGTTGTTGCGAGCGGTAATGAGATCATTTCTGAGATTGCCAGCTGTGGAGCTTGAACAAGTCTTTGTTGAGAAACCAACTGATCCCCTACAGTCAGTCTGCTTCCATTAATGACTTTCTCCCAAACCCAAGATTTAAATTGTGGGTTGAGTTTTATCCCCAAATAAAGACAGGCTTGGATAGAGAATAGACGAAAATAAGAGTCGGTATCGCCCCCACCCATATGGCAAGTCGCAGAGAAGGGCCCCACTTTCAGAGTTCCTACTGAAACCGGAATCCTTATGCCCATCACTACCCCTCCATCCCTTTTCATCCCTTCTCCTTTCAATCAAACACTTCAAAGAGATGCCTGGAGAAGAGAACTGTGAATTCTCTGCTCACTAGTTTTCATGAGAGGAAACCAAAGAATGTTTCTTTTTGAGACCGTGTCTGTTCATCCAAACCAATTTTACTAGCTGGGGGGGGACCCGAACTCAAAGGTAGACTCGGGAGCTGATGAAATTCAGATGTGAGGCTGGGGGGAGACTGGGGCACCAACAGGGAAATGAGAGGCCCCTGCGTGCTCAGGCACCACCTGGCAGCAGGAGAGGGCACACGGGCAGGAGAGAAGTGGACCCGGAAAAGTGACCGAGAGTGGGGAGGGTGGAGCCCAGAAGACTGAAAAGAGAACAGAAGGGATGAGATAAATCCCAAGGAGGCATTTCAGTTTTCTTCTTTAAAGCACAAAAAACAAACACTCCAGCCGTTTCAGCGGACGGAAATGTTCGTCTGCCAAAGGCATTATTAGGACGGGAGATAAGGAAACCACGGAGATAGGAAATAATTATTTTGTATCTGTCTTTATAGATGAAAATGAAGGGCATTAACTTAAATAGGATTTAGATTTTCCGGGGACAGAAGGGAATGAATTAGGAAATATTCTGATAACAAAGGGAATGTTTATTAAAAGGTCAGGGGCCTCTTGAAACGGACAAGGCCTCCATGAGCCAGATAAAACCCGTTAAGCTGTGAGGGAGCCCCACAGGGGCCTGCAGCTGGTTCCGCCGGCACCACTTGCTCGAGATAACTTGGATCAAGACTGAGGATGGATGGAAAAGGTGACTGACCCCTTGGCCCGACTAGGGAGTCGGTGACCTAACTCAACAGGTGCAACTCGGACAGCTGTGCTAAGAGCAACTAGGGAGGTCTCCCCTTCCCACCCTCTCCCAAAAGGGCTCCTTACCCTTATGTCCCCCTCTCCCCACTTCTGGGAGAGGATGTTGTGTCCAGCATGTGGACTCATGCCGGGCAGGAGAGCTGCCTCCTGTATCTCTTAGCTCTGGCCAGCAGCTGGGAACCCGGCCTTGGCTTTAGATTGCCTGGCTTCTGCCAATGACCCTGTCTAGCCACCTGCCCCACAGGTGAGTGGTTCTGCTTACCTGAACCTCAGCTTGCCCAGCTGTGAAACAGAAACCCTGTGACCATACCTCCCAGCAGGTCACCAGGTCAAAGACCTCCTGCTGCCTCTCGTGCCTGTCCTGACCGGAAGGAAGGGGTCCACCCACACCCCTCCTGTCCCGGACCTTGGACTCTACAGTAAAAATGGCTCCTGCTCATCCCTGACCTGTCCAATCCTGTCACCAGCAGCTCCACCAAGGCTGCAGATGGACATTTTCAACAGTAAGAACCATGGTCTTGAAGTATGAAATGTTCTCACAGGAAGAGAATCTGAGGCTCAAGTTCAGAGGGAAGAAAGCCCCAGGCTCCCTCACCTCATCTCCTGGGACCCTGGGCCACACAAGGGTTGCTGGGCAGTTCCCTGCCTCTGCCTCACCTCTGCCGGACACAGTGAGAACCAGGATGCTCTCGGGAATAGGGCTCCGCGTGGGCCTCTACAGGTGTCCAGGCTGAGTGTCTTCCGAGGAACTCTGGGGGTTGCTGCTTGGACTTGCTGAAAGCTCTCTGCCGACAGACTCAGACTATCAGCTAATACCCAGCCCTGCACAGCCTGAGCCCTGAGCCAGATGCATCACAGCGCCAGCAGGCCTGCCTGTGAGAGCCTTAGCCAGCTTAGTGCCTCCTGAGCCAGTCTGCCCTGGCCAATTATCCCCAGCACCCAGCACGTGGCCGTGGGGAGGGCTCCCTGCCCCACCCAGTCATCCTCTGGGAAGATCTCTCATTGGTGCCAGCAAAGGGAACGCTTCACCCCTTGACATTCTCTTTGCCTGAGTTCTGTGCCACCCTCGGTGGCAGTAGTTACTCCTTGTAGTTCCCATAGGTGAATGCTCGAGAACAGGGGTCGAGGTGAAAGATCGGATCTGGGGTCCACAGAGGCAGGGAGAAGAGGCTGCACCCAGAGTACCTCCAGAATCCCCAAACTAGAGTGAGTTCCTCCCAAACCACCTTGAAAATAGTCACTGGCTGCTCAGTCGGGTGGTGGAAGACTAGGACTAGAGTGGCAAGAAGGCCAGACATCTAGGTCAGGTGGGGGAAGGGTACACCATTATTTGTGCTTGTGGCAAAGCTGGGAGGCCCAGCGCTCCTCCATCTGAAGTGGGTACCTGCAGATATTTACGATGATGATGATGGTGATGATGATGATGATGATGATGATGGTGATGGTGGTGGTGGTGGTGGTGGTGGTGGTGGTGGTGATGGTGATGGTGATGGTGATGGTGGTGGTGGTGATGGTGATGGTGATGGTGGTGGTGGTGATGGTGATTATGATGGTCAAAATAATAATGCCTTGATGTGAGGGACAGGGCTCTGAGACAAGACAGGACTGGAATCCCAGCACTGTCACATATGAGCTATGGGCTTCCTCCCTCTGCTTCTGAATTCCCCATCGGAAAGCAAGGAGGTAATGATGGTGTTGACCTCACAGAGGTTTCTGTGAGGATTAAATGAGCAAGTGCAGGTAACATAATAGCTAGCACATCATGAAGACCCACTACATTTCAGCCTCCTTTAACTGCTTCTATATTAATTCAGCATTTTACAATTTACAAGGCACTTGTCTATGTATTCACTAATTCAGTTCACTGCATCCCCGTAGGAAAGTCATGATGAGTTCCAAATTTTAGAAATAGAACAGCGAAGCTCAGAGAAATCTAATGACTTGCCCAAGGTCAATAATTCACATTTTAAAACAATTGAATAGAGGCCAGTTGCTCACGTAGGATTTTGAACATTTGTTTCAGGTAGCAAGTGCTCAACACTCAAAGAGAATCACCCCCACAGGACGGTGAGTGATTGGGGTCTCCTGCTCACCTGACCTGCCACTGTACCTGAGCCAGGTCCAAACCCCCCTGTCTGGGTCATTCACAGGTTTGGGGATAGATCAGCGGCATGGAGCAGAGTGTTTCAAAGCTACTAGGACTCAAGGCTATGTTGTAGCTCAGGGGAAGCTGCAGGGAAGGGGGTGACAAGGTGGCATATGAATAATGCATAGAGGGTGCTAGGCTTCCGTTTCAGTGAGATCCAAATGCTCATTTCATCTTTGATTTTTCCCTTCCGGCTGTGTCATTCCCTGCAGCCACCCATCCCCAGGCTTCGCAGGAGCCGAATGGCTGCGCGCTAAATTGGCTGTTCTGGGTAGTGAATAGAAAGAGGAGGGGGGGCTGGGGGCAGCCAGGAAAAGAAAGATAAGTCGAGGGGAGGGGATTAGGGAAGATGAAAGAGGGAGATGAGAGAAGGAAGATCTTTCACCGGACTACTCTTCCGCAGACTGCCACAGACCCCGAGAACTTGGTGAGGTTTTGTTCCGGGAGAACTTTCCTGGTCTTCTCACTGTGTGATGGTCACAGAATGAACTCTCGTCTCCCCAAGAAGTGGGAGTGGTAAGGGCCTGGGCCCTGCAAGGGGGAGAGAGGAAGAGGAGGCTATGAGTTGTGCCAACCCCCAAAGAAAGAAAGGGTAGGAGTCAGTTGGATGGGGAATGGGGAAGGGGGAGAGCCTAGGTAGGGACCTGGGCGCAAATATCATAGCAGCCACAGAAATTAGTGGATGTGACCCTGGCAAGTTGTCTCCCGGCTGTGGCTCTGGAAGCAAATGAGGGCTACAAAAGCCACCTGGGGGTTAGCAAGAGGACAGGCTCCAGGAGAGTAGATGGCATCCTCCACCTGGGCAGCTAAGAGTCCCACACAGCCTGGAACCCTCACCAGGCCTCTGTGAGACATGGGGTCAAAAGGGAGGGGTCAGCTCAGACCCAAGGACAACAGCTTTGACCATCACAGCTACCACACGTCCCGTGTCCCCCTCCTTTAAGTCGGTTGAGAGACTGACTGCTCCACTGTCAGACTCCAATACCTTTGTTTTCTCCGGGGCGGCCAGCCATGGCAGCTGCCTCTGATTTTAATGAGACATAATAATATTCTCTCAGTTCCGCGAGCTATAGACTGAACCCACCGAGGGAACCTGTTCAACCCCCAAAATGATCAGACTTGTCAAAATAGGATCATTTTGTTCCATATTATAAATGAAAAGAAGATGTGATTTACGTGTCCTCCTCTGGGCGTGTGAGCGGGATTCCTATAAATCAATCATCCAAAATAAACTCTTTGGAGTGATTTTGCTACAAATATGCTGGAAACAATTTCTTTAAACAAAGCATAAAAGTATTAGTGTATCTCACCAACATCAAAATGGCTTTAGACATGCATTAGTGGGTTGCTGGGGTGTTCTTTGCTTAAAATATGTTCTTTATGGTTTTGTGCCTAATGGGTGAAGTCCCTGCCAGCCTTCGGCTCGCTGTCCTGCCAGGGTCCTGCCGTGAAGGGGAGAGGAGAAGAGCCTCTGGGAAGAGGTCCAGGGACCCGTGGGCCCCTTTGCAGACAGGACACTGAGCTTCCAAAGGGAGTGCCCTTCCATGGTGTCCTGATTCACGTGTGGTTCCCGCTGTAGGCAACTAAGCTGGGGTGCCCAGAGCTGTTCTTTCCAGCCCTGGGATTTGGATGAATCTTTCCTTCAGTTTTCTGTCTTCAAAGTGGGAGTGCAGCAGGGTGTGGTGGCGCGTACCTGTTATCCAAGCGCTGGGAGGCAAGAAGCTTGGGATCGCTTGAGTTTGCAGGTTCAAGACTACCCTGGGCAATGTAGTAAGACCTGGTCTCGAAAAAGCAGCCAGGTACCATGGTAGGTGCCTATAGTCCCAGCTACAACTACCTGGGAGGCTGATGTTGGGAATCGCTTGAGTTCACTGTACCCCAAGCAACATAGAGAGACCTAGTCTCAGAAAAAAAAAGTGGGGGTGCAAAAGCAAGGCACACTCCCTCTGGACAGTGGGAGGAAGGCCACAGAAATATGGCAGCCGCCCCACAGCTAAGCAGCAAACCATGATCAAGGAGACTAATCAGAGCAACTATCAGCTGACATCTGTCTCCTCGAAAGAACTCCTCGATCAACAATGGAGAGGAACCAGGCTCTCTAATCCTGAGACCAGAACTACAAGGCACCAAAAAAAAAAAAAAAAAAAAAAAAGAACGCCCCCAAAGAGACTGAGAACAGAGAACAGAAAGGAGGAGCCATCCTGCAAGAAGGAACAGCCACTGATGGACTCGAAATGACTTCAGACTGGCTGCCCAATGCAAGTTAAGACCAGAAATCTGAGCAGTGTGGTCCATCGTGCCCCAGGAACACAGATCCTCACCCAGGAAAAGGAGATTGCTGCAGGAAAAAAAAAGTCAAAAGGGCTAATAAACATGGACCTACGAAGAGTAATGAGAGGAGATAAGTGACCAGAATGGGAGTTAGAGGGTGGGAGAGCCACACCCAAGGGAACCAACAACCAGACACAGATGACTGAAGCTGTATGATACTAAAAGCAAATAAAAAAGTGGGGGGCGATGAGGACCCCAATCACATGGCCCTTGCATGGCAGCTGTGAGAGCTGAGGAAGGTCAGCACCCACTGGGAACATACCTGTCCCCGTCAGGGTGAGCTGTTATGGTTTGTTGTTGCCAAACAATGAACCTGCCCCCTGGTTCATGCTTGCAATTTCCATGTTCACACTTGAGCGCAGACTCTGTCTCAACACCGTTGCTTTCACTTCATTGTCAGCAGAAAACAAGGCTGCAAAGGATGATGTATTGCTCAGGGCTAGAGTCTGAACCCCAACCTTGCCCTAGGGTGATGGCCTGGTCAGTGTTAGAAGACAACAGTGAGAAGAGGGGGGCTTCGCCCGGTAGGAAGAGCCCCTTCAGCTCAGCGACCTCGTTCTTTCCCTTCTCTCTCCACTCACCAGGACAGGCATTCCCTCCCTCCCCACTTTTTTTTTTCCTTCTGTGCCACGTTCCATGCTGCTCCCGTCTGTCCGCATTTTAACAACCTTGTACCTCAGTCGAGATAGAGTCTGAAAAGTTTAATATCATGTCAAATGAGAGAGCCAATAAAACTTGACATTATTAATATGATGTCAAGGGTTTTTTCCAACTGCTTAGGGAAAAAAACATTGTGTCCCATTAAGTATAGCTCCCTGCACTGAGAAATATTAAGTGACTTTTCAATGACTACCAGCTGGAACTATTAGTTTTTCTTCATAAGCGTTGATGCCGTCGATTCTAAGAGGCCGGTTGAGAACCTTTTATGAAGATGCTGGATGAGTTTGTGCAATCAGGAAAGCTTTTAGGTTTCGCTGGGACCTCGCTTTAAGTGGATCTGCGTATGGAAATGGGATATGAATTATTAAAAGACTTAAATACATTTGGTCAAGTGCACATGAGCCTCCATGCTCCCTCTGTCCTTTTTCCCCAAAAGACTGCAGTAGCCACTCAGGTTGCCGGAGTATAGATACAAAGCCTGGGCCAGAGGCCCAGAAAGAGAATGACAGTGCACCTCTTTTTGTCCCCCGGCTCTGCCCCAGTACCTGAGGCCTCTAGATGACTCGCCCATTGTGTGTCCCTTTGCTCCTGCCCCGGCCCCAGGGGCAGAGGGCATGAGGGCTGACAGCTGGGCCGGCCTCGCTTACCCAGGGCTTCTGGGAAGGAGACGATCAGGGAGCTATGGGGCCTCTGTTTCCCTTGGCCAGGGTCCACAGTTGCCTCCCTGCACGTGGCTGTTCACGCCAGATTCCCTTTCCGAGAAGAGGTCATGCTTTAAAACAAGCAGGCATGACTCATGTCTGAGTCTGGAGAGGCTTCACTCAAGAGCTGGCTTTTCAGGAATGTGCAGCTGGAGCATCTGAAAAGCAAGTTCCCGAGGCTCGGACCTGAGCTTGCAGCCTTTCAGCTGCTCAAGCCTGACAGAGCCTCTGTCCCTCCACCACACCACTTGGAAAACTGCCTGTGTCCCAAGCCTCCCTCTCTCCAGAGCAGCGGCTCCTGCAGTATTTGCCCCACTCCACCCCATAGCACCTTTTACCGCTCGCCCCACAGGCTCCCACTGTCACAGTGGGGTGCCCTTTGTAGCCTTTTAAGGAAATGTACCTGCGTTTCATTCTTAGGACTCCGCTGATGGAGCAGGTGAAGTCTTACCCAGGCTGGGGTTTAGATTCGTCTTACCAGGTGGTGACCCTTTCAAGAGGTCAAAGAAAGCGATGGACAGCAAACAGGACATAGCCTCTTCCAGTGTTCCCCGTGACAGTCTAGATGCCCTCACCCTTCACTCCCACCTGCCCTGCACCATCTGGGGCCTCCTGACCCCTGGGATTGGCAGATGGAAGGCAGCTTGTGCTTCTTAGATGTCACCCAATACTTAAGAGACCCCTGGAGAGAAAGAGGGTTGGCCCTCAGGGTACCTTAAGTGTCCTCACCCCAGCTGTGGCCGCTGGTAGAGGTGGCAAGGAAGTCTGTCCCTGGCTTCCTCTTCCCCATGCATTCTCTGTTTTGGGAGATCTGGACCAAGGGAAAGCAGGAGGAGAGTGAGATTTGTCTTTTACTGCGTAAAGATAGTAGCAGCTCTTCCTGTTCCCTCTGATCTCAAGGAAAGAGGGAAGAGAATCTTGATTTGGGAAGAGTCTAAGGTGAGGTGAGAGGATCTCCAGATTCACCAGACTAGACTTTGATGACACTATGGATTCATCACGTGTGTGCTGGTCTCTGCTCTGAACACCTACCTTCGCCCTGGTTCATAGCTGGCAGCATCCAACCAACCCCTTTTCCTGACTGGGATGTGACCTAAGAGGTTCAGATAGTTGAATTAGGGTTCATAGGCAATAATCCAAGAAAACAGGAGAGAAGTGAGCCTTGGCTAGAGAAGGAAATGCAAGCAGACCAGCACTCTGGACTGGCGGAGTTGGTGTGGGGCTGTCAAAAAGCTAGGAGATCAAACAGAAGTTTATCACATTGGGCCTGGAGTAGATTCAACTCAGCTTTCTAGGTTTTGCTTTCCCCCGCCTAGACAGACCTACACTAGAGTTGTTGTTATGAGCCAGTGAGGTAATGTACAAACATCTGGGGGGGCGGGGGGAAAGTATAAGTTAGCTTGAAAAGGTGGAGCATTGCCATACTTTTCAGCCCACCTCCCCCACTCAGTAGTGACAGTGGGGATGTCCTACCAGGCCTGGGGGGTAGAACCTTGTGATATTAACACCCCTTCTGGCTCTCAGAGTCTAGGGATATTGTCTCACCTTCCCCCTGTGTAGGCTTCATTTAGCCCCTCTCCCTCCAAGGCAGGGCAAGAAGCAGTCCATAGACTGGCAGCTCACTGTTTATAATGAGGACAGAATCTGGCGGTAGGGGCATGAGCTCAACATGTGTTAAGTGAACTGAAAGGGTAACCAAAGAGAAGGTTAGTATGATTTCCTGAACATGAGGTGGCCCTAGGAGTCAAGTTCATAGAGGCAGGACATAGACTGTCAGAGGAGAGGGCTGGGAGGTGGCTGGGGAGGGGCCCAGGGAGTAAGAGGATGAGGACTTAGAGTTTAATAGGTGCAGAGTTGCCATCTGAAAACATGAGCAAGTTTTGGAGAGAAGGGTGGTAACCCAGCCATGTGGATACTTAAAAATGGCAAGTTTATGTTATGTTTATTTGACTGCAATGAAAACAGAAGTAGATCAGGGAGGAAAGGGGGATGAATCCTGGGAATTACAAAGATGTGAAATTTATATTTAAATGAATTATTTGATGTTAAAAAAAAAGAAAATATGAGTCTGTTCAAAAAGCATGAAAATGTGTCATTAAAGAAAAAAACAAAAGTAAAAAAAAAAATGAAAACAGAAGCAGAAAGTTACTTCAGATCACACAGCTATTACGTGATGGATTCTGGTTCCAATCCAGACTAAGCTTTAGCTTGATGTGCTGACTCTGATCACTGGCTTGCCACCGTCCATCCCACCGTGAGCTGGTCCTGTTTGCTGCCTCATTGGTGAAGGCAGCATGGTAGGTTTCAATATTGGTGTGGGGGTGTCAGCAGTACACCCACGTACCCAGGGATGTGCATTCCACAGAATCCAGGGTTTCCAGAAGGCACAGAAGTGATGCCATTTGCACCCGGGAAAGCTCCAGACCATCCCTGAGAAGAGGCGCCCTCCTCCATGGCCTGTGTAGGGGAGTTGCAGCTTGCTCCCCCTTGCTGCAGCTCAACCTTCCTTCACCTTCCTGCTTTAATGTCTTAATCAAGTGGCAGATGAAAGGAACTGATCCATGCAAAGGACAGAAGGTTCGCCAAGATATCTGGAACCCACTGCTGCTCTCATCCCCCGCCCCAGAGTGACTGCCCCACCAAAGAGAAAGACAGGGGAGACAGAAAAAGAAAGAGAAAAAGGCAAGGGATTTTGTACCCTTAAGCCTTCACTGCCGCAGTTCAAAAGACCAATCTTTACTGAAAATAAATTTAAAGGAGAATTTTTGATGTATATTATGGTCTCTGGTGGTAGACAAGAGCGCTGCTGGCGGTATATGGAGTTATGCAAAGCCAAAGTGGGATTACTTAAAAGTGTCTGTAGTGCTTTGATTAACTGGTGTGTATTTTATTTTTTATATGACACAATCACAGGCCTACATTGATAATATCTTGCCATTATTACTCAACACTTGAATCTCCCTTTTCCTGATCACTTGGAAGTAGGCTTTGTTCTGTCTAGGGCAAGGGGCCAAGGATCATGATCCCCAGGGTCATAAGATGGAGACATGCCCACCCCAGACTTTTTTTAGTGCAATCTATGAAAACCCTAGGATCTACTCTGAGACGCTAAGAACTGGGAGATCAGACAGGTGACTCAAAGTACCGGCTAGTGTATGATTACAAGAGAGTCCAGCCTACCCCTGAAGGGCTTTATATCTGCCTGGAAAATATCCCTCCATGAATGTCCTCTCTGGAAATAGGGCTTGGTGGCACAGATTATATTAAGCTCCAAACTCTGGGTTCAGAGAAGCCAGGATGGGATAGCTGCCAATTGCCTTTCCCTTTGACGAACTGGCTCCTATTTGGTTCTGCCAGTAGGGGGCGCTAGACAAGAAAAAGCTAGAGGACAGAAAAGATTTGTTCCCATTCATAGTAGGACCCCTGTGCACCAGCAGAGGTTATCTTGAATCCTCCACTTTGCTTTACTCTCCCATCATCTCCTCCAGCCTTACCTCACTGTCCCCGCCCCCCCTGCCACACACACACAGACACACATGGGTCCCCATTAGTCATGCAGTCTTCTTTCCTTTGAGTCTGAGTCCAATTCTGCAGAACTCCCTCCCTGCATACCCAAAGACTAACAGCAGCAAGGTCCCTCCCTACCTCAGAGCCCTGAGTCTTGGGGGCCCTCTTCCAGCTCCAGATCTGTCATCAACACACAACCCTCTCCTTTCAGGTCTAGATCCCAGTTCTGCAGGGATGATCCTGGGTGTTGGTGCTCTGGTAACCCCAGCTCTTCTCATTGTCTGTGAAGACTAGGTAATAACTGCTTCCATCCCACCAATCCCCTGTGTAAAATCATTTTTTTTTTTGAAGTACCTAGTGTGGTTTCTGTCTCCAAAAGGAGAGACTGAATCTGAAATAAGAGAAACTCCTTGAAACAAAGTTGTGCTGAGCACAGAGGCAGTCTTCTCTGTGGACTCTGAGGCTGAGCTGGTACAGACCAGAGCCTGGGTGCTTCCTGAAGTGCCCTCAGCCCAAGAGTAGAGGCTCATGAACCATGTCACAGCACAGTTTTGAGGGAGGTGGCTACACCAACTTTGGTGACTGAGAGACCTAAAGCCCCCCCCCCCAACATGGAAGGAACTAAAAGAATGACTGCATTCTTCAGATGAGACAAGTGAAAATCTATTCATTCTTTGGGAGCTCTTCCCAAGAGTGCAATGGACCACAGGAATGCCACCTGTCTGTAGAATGAGCAGAGCAGCTACTGCCTGGCTAACCTCCCCAACTGGGTCACCTCCTGTTGGGGACCTCACAAGGACAATCTCAGAGATGTTTCTTTTCCTAACTGCCAGAAATCTCCAAATCCCCATCTGACTGTTCCCGCCATTCCTTCTATCCCTGCTTTATACCCTCACGAGCCCTCAGGCTGCACCATTCAGGCTTACCTTAAGCTCGGCCAGAGAATTCCACTGTTGGCCCTATCATCTTCATCCATGAATGTCAAAAACAGGAATGGCGGGTGTATGCCTGGCCACTGTGCCTGAAGGCTGTGTGTGTTTGAAGGCACAAACCCCAAGTTCCTTGTTCATGACCAGGGCTTTCCAACCTTCTCAGTGACTCTGGCATGAACTTGGGAGCTTTCAGGTCATTTCACTTTCCACCCTGTCATATTCTCTATCTAAATTTCACCCAAACTTCACGAAGAGTCCTATGTTCTCAAAACACACCTATGACGTGCCTTAAACCCGAGCTCCTCTGTCTTCTAGTTCATGCAGGTAGATCTCCGTTAGCGTAGTAAAGCCAGAAGCCTCTTGCTAGCTGTGCAACTTTGGGCAAATTGATTAGTCCCTCCAAGTCCCAGCTTTTTCGCTTGAAAATCCAGGCAAAGGCTGTCTATTTCACAGGGTTGTTGTGAGGGTCAAATACGATAATATATGTGAAAGCGTTTTGTGAACAGTGAAGTCCTGGACAAATGGGAGGTAATATTATTGCAACAGTTGCTGCCCAAGCCACTCACTACATTATTATTATCTAAGTCCTCCTTCTGGTGCTTTAAACTCATTTCTTTTTGCTCTGTCTGCTTGGGTAATAGCTGTAGATCTCTCCCTGGGGCTCCGGCTGCTCATACAGAAGCAGGCTGAAGCAGCCATGTGTCTCCAGGCCTGATTCTCAGATTCTCCTCCGGGGCTGTGGCCTGCCCAGCTCCCCTGAGTGTGTCCAGCTTGTCCCTGGGGGGCCATATTTTCAGTTCCAACTCTGGAGCCTCTTCAGGCCAGGCTGGCAGGAGCCCAGCCGGCGTCTGCATGAATCATAACTGCCTGCAGCCCATTATGCAGGTCAGGGGAGCTGCGGCAGGAGGCCGGGGCCCTGACCTCAGAGGTCCCTGGGTATTTATTGCCTTTGGCTTCCTGGGCTTATTTGGGTCTTTGCCCAGCCCTGGGGAAATGGCCTCATCCCCCTGCTTCCCCAGGAGCTAGGTGAATTCCACTCTCCACTCACTACCTCATAGGAATAAATGATGGGGAGGGAGAAAAGAACGAAGCACGTTCATGTTTTATTGCCTATGCTAAATTCGGCAGTTAAAAAGCAGCAACAAAGGAAAGATGGTCTCCGGCCTTCAAGGAGTTTAAAGGAAGCACAAAAAGCATCACCTTATCCTTCCTTTGGGTTACTCCAACCGCAATCAGATCTGCACTAGGAATGGAAAATCAGTTTCCCCAGCTGCAAATATAATGTTGAGGAAAGGAAGTAATAATGGCCCTGGATACACTCACCACCTGGACAGACAAGCAGCGTGTTTGGAACCACTGAGACAAAAACGTGAGACCAGAGATTGTGGTGTGACCTGCCACAGATTTCTACCTGCATTGTCTACGGGCCTGGGGAACCAAACCCCTGGTCCACAGTTTTGTGAATGAGGCTCCCTCCTTTACCAATCGATGGGGGAAGAAAGCTACAGAGGGGTGACTGTGGCCCCAGGCAGAACTGCTAACATGAGAGAGGAGAGGAGCTCGACTGACCACCTGGGAAAGTTGTCCCCTGCAGGGAACGCCTCCACTGCTAGTGACAGAAAGAGGAACTCCCAAACCAAGATACAGAACTATACGGCACACGAGCAGCACCACGTGACAGACACGAGAAAGGATCCTGAAGCATTTACCCTACAAGAAGTTCCTGATGTGCTTGGCCTACTATCCACCTCAGTTACTCCTGGAGATCTGAGCAGCCTGGGCTGTTGCTGCACAGGAGTGCAAATCCACACCCAGGAAAAAAGGACATTGTTCCAGAAAAAGGAAAGATCAGTGGGCCAAGCATGGACCAATGACTTCCAGTATGAGGAGCTGGAGTGACCAAAGAGGGGAGAATAGGGAGGGAGGTATAGGGGTACAATATGGAAGGGAGAGCCAGACCTAAGGGAATAACAACCATACAAACATGACCAATATTGTATGAAAATTACAAAATTTAAATTAAAAACGCCCTTAAAAAAGAAAGCGTCACCTCAGGGAGCATGCTAGACCTTACTATCCCATCCAGCACACGTGTTAATAGGTTCTAGGCAGTAGAGCCAACAGATTGGGGGAAGGTTAGATGTGCTTAGGATAATCCAGGGATATTTCTTACAGGTCTTTTTTTTTTTAAAGCATGTGATTTTTCAGAAAATGGAGGAATAAGAAGAAGAAATGTCCCATAATTCCTACCTGCAGATAACCACTTCCTACAGGTTGATATATGTCCTTCTAGGTACTTTTTGATGCATATATTTATATTCATACCATTTTAATAAAAATCAAATTATTCTGGGTGTACTGTTTAATAACCTACTTTTTTCACTTAATTTCCTATGTCAATAGATATATATATCTTCATTACTTTTAATGATCACTAAGTATGCTATTGTATGACTGTGCAAGGGAATTTGTAGGTTTTTTTTTTGTTTGTTTAAACTGGTCTTCCATTATGAGACATCCAGGGATTTCCACTGTTGTGCCACCTTAATCAATGCTGAGGTAAACATCCTGGTACCCACCTCTTCATGCCATCTGTGGTCATCTTTAGGATAACTTTCTAGAAATGAAATTACTGAGTCAAAGGATTAACATGTTTCTAAGGTGTTTATTGTACTTGTCAAGTCACTCCTTATATTTTTCACCAAGGTCTACTCATAACAGAGAATATCTGTAGCGCTTTGATTAACCAGTGCACTAATATTTTACATCAAGGTCCACTCTTAACTGACAGAAAAATATCTGGTTGAGAATCCAGCTTTGAAGGCAGGAAGAGGTGTGGTTGGCTAACAGGCATGGAGGCTAGTTTGACAGGAAGGAAACAGGTGCATGACCTTGACAGGGTCAAATAGGTCATTCCTTTATCAACATTTATTTAGTCCTGACTTGACCAGGCCCTACACTCAGCTCTGAACTGCAAAGACAAAAAGACCTCCTAAGAAACTCCTAAGAATGGAGATCAGAAGGAATATGGACTTGGGATTAGCAGAGTCTCTGTTGGGAGAATGACAGGGGAGGGGTGGGGAGGGAAGGGATGGGATGGGATGGAGACATACCTACCAGCTGTGGGCTGGGTGAGGGGTGGCATGGGGCCATGGGTCTAACAGTTCATGGCACAGTGTTCCCTGGGCACCAAGTATGAGGTCTTGAGTCACAGATCACTGGATTGCAGTCCTGGCTCAGCCACAGTCTAGCCAGATAACCTGGACAAGAATTTGACCAGGAAAGTCTCATTTTTCCAACTGTAATGTGGAGAATATAACTACTACCTCACTGGGTTGTTGTGAAGATAAAATAAACTAAGACATATTAAGGGCTTAGTGGGAAATAAATAGTCACTCACCACCAGCCATAGTTCCTGCGCTGAGAGGAAGTGGAGAGAAGGTTGACAGGTCAGGAAAAAGGTACTGGCCCCCGTTTCCTTGACTCAGAGGCAACTTGGGGTCTGGCCACCCTATAGGGTCTATTCCTGGAACATAGCATCCATTCATGGGACTTTGAAAGGGTTGATATGGGGTGGTCCTGTTGGCTCTTTGAGACGGCAAAAAAAAGTTTTAAAGAAAAGGCAACTGAAAAAAAAAATACGAACATCCCCAGCCTAAGTGACCCATGAGGTCATGAGGTGGAATGATGCCCCATTTCACCCATTACTCCGTGTGCCCGCCTGTCACAACGGTCTTGCTGGGCAGGCTCACAGAGGCCTCTCCAAGGCTCCCCTGGTGTTCTCATGTGACAAGGGCTGCCAGGCATCTCTGCGAGCCTGTGATCTGCCTATTTGTCCAGTGACTACCTGTCAATCTCCCTCAGTGTCACTTCCGATAAACAACTTAGAGCAGGTGACACCTTGATACATCAATTCCATCTGAGAGTCCCCTGACAGGCCTTCCAGGGCCTGAATCACAGGAGGTGATTCACAGCCAGGCCTGAGCTTGGGGGATCCTCCCTACTGAACCAGGCTCTGTGGCAGCCTCATGCTGTCAAAGCAGATACCAGCTTCTCCTCAGGCCTGGCTAGCTTGCCCATGCCTCTTCCACTTCCCAAAGAAGCAGGGAGTTATTTTGTTCATTCATCCAGCGATTCATTTAGCAATGCGTAGGTCAAATCCAGCATTAACAGGCAGCTGACAGAGGAAGGACATGATCTAAAGTCAGGGACACAAGGCTTAAGTTCCAGAACTAGCCACCATCTATTCTCCTGGGACTCCTAAACTCCCTTTGACCTCTTTCAGATGGTGTAGCTGCAAACAGCTCTGCTCCCCAAGGAAGAAGACACATTCAACAATCTTAGAATATTAGCCTAGAAAGGAAGATGGTCAGGATCCTCAGTCTTAACTATTTATTTTATCCACTGAACAAATATTTCTTGAGTGTCCCTTATGTGCCAAGCTCTATGCTAGTGCTGTGAATGTATTAGTGAACAAACAGGCCAAAAAATCCTACACTCGCGGGGCTTACAGTCTAATGGAAAGAGACAGATAGTCAATGAAAACATAAATAAGGTATATAGTGTATTACATGGTGATAAGTGCTAAAGAGAATAAAAAATAGGAAAAAGGGAATGGAGAGGATTCAGATTTAGTCTTAAATAGGGTAGTCACAGAGGACCTCACAGAAACAGGAATATTTGAAGGAGGGAGGAGTTACATGGACCTCTGGGGAAAGTATGTTCCAGAGAGGAAACAGCCAGTGCGAAGACCCTGGAGTTTGAAAAGCCTGGTCCTTGCCAGGAAACACATGTTTCATATGAAAGGAACTAAATCCAAACAAGTTCAGGATATCAGTTCACATAGGGCCTTGCAGGAAAGGGCTTTGCATTTTCTGTAGGAGATGCCAGATAGTGAGATGATCGCTCTGGTGCTGCATTGAGATAGCTATTGACAACCATAACAGCTTATGCTTGGGTAACACTTAGTATGTGCCAGACATGGTTTTAAGTTCATTCTGCATCTTAAATCCATTAATCCTCAGGCAACCCTTTGGAGTTTGAAATATATGGCCTTTATTACACTGAGGTAGGTTCCTTCTGTTCCCATCTTGCTCAGTTTTTATCATAAGTGGGTGCTGAATCTTATCAAATGTGTTCTCTGAATCTGTGGATATGATTTTTGTCTTCCCTTTTTTGATATACTACGTTGATTGATTTACATATATTAAACTATGTAGCCTGAGAAAAAATCCTATTTGATTATGATATACAATCCTTGTAATATATTGATGAATTTGATTTGCTAGTATTTTGTTGAAGATGTCTACTTCAAAGTTCACCAGGGCTATTGGTCAGTAATTTTTTTCTTTTGTGCTGTTTTTGTCTCATTTGAGTATTCAGGAAATGTTGCTAGAGTAAAATATATGGAGTGCATTTCTTTCTCTTGGAGTTTTAGATATACTTTGAGTAAGATGGGCATAAGCTCTTCTAAATGACTTGAGAGAATTCATTTGTAAAACCATTTGGCTCCCTGGATTTGTTTACAGGGAGGTTTTTTTTTTTTGTTCTGTGGGGTTTTCTTGGTTTGTTAGTTTTTTGCTGTTTCAGTTTCCACACTTATGATCAGTTTATTCAAGTTTGTCTTTCTGGTTTAGTCTTGGTAAATGATATTGTCTAGAAAGTCTTGAGTTCCAAGCATTGATATTATCAAATTTATTGGTATGTAATTGTTCCTAAAAATATCATAATCCTTTGATTTCTTATGCCATCTGTGATAATTTCTCCTCTTCAACTTCTGAGTCTATTCATCAATATTTTGTCATACTTTCTCTATTAGCTTTTCTAGAGGTTTATCTAGGTGTTTTACCATCTCAAATAATCAACTCTTGGTTTCATTAATATTTTGTACCGTCTCTGTGATCTCTGTTGTTTACTTCCGCACTTATTTTCATTGCCTCCTTCCCTCTCCTAACTTTGAGCTTTGTTTGTTCCTCTATAAAGTGCTTTAGGTAGCATGTTAAATTGTTCATTTGGCATTTTCGTGCTTCTTAATGTGGCCTTGTATTGCATTTATCTTTGCCTTTATAACCACTTTTCCTGCATCCCATAGATTCTAGTGGCTTATATCCTCTTTTTCACTAATTTCAGTGTATTTTTTTACCTGTTCTAAGTTCCTCTTTTTAATACAGTGCCTATTGATTAGCATATTATTCCATCTATTTATGCTTTTTCCTATTTTTCTTTACAACTCATTTCTAGCTTTACTGCATTCTGGTCAGAAAGAGTACTTGATATGATTTGAATCTTTGTGGTTTGTTTCTCAAACTTGTGTCTCAGCATATGAACTACTGTTGAAACTTTCATCTGGACTTGAAGGAAAAAAAAGTATACAGTGGATTTTGTGTGGAAGGTTCTATAGATATCTATTTAAATTAATTTGGTCTAGCTTCTCATTTAGGGCTATTCTTTATTCATTCTGTCTTGTTGATTTGTCCATGATCATAAGCAAAGCATTAAAATCCTCAAGTATTATTGTGTTCTTATCAGTATATCTCTTTAGCTTTATTAGTAATTGGATTGTGCATCTTGGTGTTCCATTTTTGGGTGTGTGTGTGTGTGTGTGTGTGTGTATATATATATATATATAGTGTCACTTTTTTCTTGCTGTATTAATGATAACGTCTATCCCTATCTCTTTAATTAAAATGATATTTTGTCTCATATAAGCATAGTTGTTCTTGCTGTTTTGATTGCCATTTGCTTGTTGATTGCTGTGGTTTGTTGGTAAGATGCGTTTTATGTAAATAGCAGAAGGTGGGACTTTATTTTGATATTCATTCACCTACTCTGTGCTTTAAACCAGTGAATTCTGATCATTTATATGTTAAGTGCTTATTAAGACAACTGCACAAGGACATTTTGGTTTTTGTAGTTTGCCTTTGTCTCTATTTTTTGACATCTTCCTTTTATGTTTTATATCATTTCCATTTCCATTATTGTATTGAGGCTTCTATTGATTTTTTTCTTTTGTTTTAAGGTTCTACAGAGGTTAGTAAATAATGAACTGTTTATGTGGTACATTGGAAAGACTGGTCTCAAACTCATCCAGATGGGCCACATTGCTATTTCCTTCTCCTCCGTGATGTGTAATTTAGATGTCTGCTACCTAATAGTTGTTCTGTTGTTTTTTAATAACCCCCTTAACACTTCTTTCCTGTCCATCTTGGTGTTGATAAATTCTTTTAGTTTTTGCTTTTCAGTGCAATTCCTTCCTTTGTCTTGATGGTAATATTTCAAAATAAATGATTCTAGTTTTTTCCTTTGTATAATTTAAATATCCTCTGCCATTCATTTCTTCTAAAATTTCTTCTGAAAAGTCCACAGACAGTCTAATTGGTGTTTCTTTACATATAGTTATTTTTTATTTCACAATTTTTTTTTTACATTCTGTCTTTTTCATTGGCTTCAACAATTTTATTATAATATGTTTTGTGTGTCTATCAGGTATTGTTTTGTATGGAACTCATTAGGACTCTTTGGTCAGAACATTTGTTTCTGACCAAAGTTAAAACTGTTCTTGGCAATTATTTCTTCAAGTAAATTTTCTATACTTTTTTCTCTTCTCTTTCTGGGATCCCCATCATATAACTAGTATTTCTCTATAAGTTATCCCAAAGAACTCTTACACTCTCTTCATTTATTTTATGTTCTCTTTTCTCTTTGTTATTCTATTTGTGTGTCCTCTAACATTATGCTTTCAAGTTTACTAATTCTCTCCATTGCTTTCATTAGTCTACTATTGAGGCCTTTGGTTATATTTTTTAGATCCATTGGTTTCTGATTGTAACAGTCTCATTTTCTCAGCCCTTATTCTTATCCTGGTTTATATTACCCATTTTTTTTCAATTCGGCAAGCATTATTACAAGTGTTGCCTTAAAGTCTTCTTTCGATCTATTCCACACTTCTACTAGATTGAGACTCCTCTCTAGCCATTATGACTTGTTCTTCTGTCATTTCATTATTAGTTTTCATAAACTAATAGGAATAAACTTTCAATTTTTTGCCTTTGCACCTGTTTCAGTGGCCAGGGAACAAGGGTCTATAACTAGAAGGGGATGAGGGCAATACAGTACCAAAGGGTATGGCAAGCTTGCTCTTATTATCAAGGTCATCTGGGTGCTTAAACTTAATTAGAAACAACTTTCGGTTGTTTCAGTTTTGTCTCTGGATGGGGGTAAATCACTGTTTCAAATATCATAGCCTTAAACTACAAATAGGCTCTTCTATGAAGAGGCATGGGTGATTTAACTGAGTCTTCCCTCACCAGTTTGGGTTCCAAACATTCTGCACCCCTGCTCCTATAGTTCTCCAATAACACACCGTCCATCCCACACACCAGCTCTGTGCACACTCTAATTCAGTGCACTACCAGCCTCCAAAATTTCTGATGTGGGCAAATGTTCCTGAGTCAACAAGTGTAGGAGAGGGTCGTATAGCAGCCCTCCCCCCTCCTGATATGGGTTGTACTGCCTGGGACTGCTGCAAACACAGTTCAATTAGTTTTTCTGCCAGGCCGTTGCTCCTGATATATGCTGTAGTCGTCCATTTATCTTTCAGAGGTTATTGACTTTGCTGAAATTTAGTTGCGAGTATATGGAGGAGGTGAATCTGGCATATTCACTTTGCTGCCATCTTGCCAAGCTACCTTGTCTTTTTTGACTTGAGTGACTTGGATAGATGGAGTTGATTTTAACTGAAATGGAGAGGTTGGAGTAAAGGGAAGAACTGGGATTTGAACATGCTGTTTGGAATGTCTATAGGACATCTGAATAGTGTGGTAGGAGAGATGCAATTACAGAAGGAACGGAGAGTCTGAGGGTCACAAGTGTCTGACTCCGTGTCATAGAGCTCATTAGTGAAAGAGGATTAGCCCTTCGAGTATGAGTTTTCCCTCTCTGCATCCCAGCAAAGAGGAGAAAAGGTACTGGCACATATTTTTTTTTCTATCAGGTAGCATTCAGGTGCTGGAAGAGTTGTCGCTTTACCTCATCATCCTGTGCCAAGGTGGCAGTATATGCTCCTATTGGCCTGGAGTGGGATAGGGTGCCAGAGGGGGTAGAAACCAGGTAACTCTCTCCCCAGGTGAAGAGGGGGAGAGAACTTCAAATATTTACAGGACTCCATTATTGTTTCTACATCTGCAAAGGGAGTGACCCCCAAGACCTGCTTGTATTGGGGTGTTTGACCTCCACAAAAGTGCACCCCCACCCCTCTTGAATAAGAGAACGATTATGTGAGGTACAGCAGCAGTCTCTGCTGTGTGGAGCTGGAGAAAGCTGCCGGTGTTTATTTGGGTGGTGAGCTGCTATTTAAAATCAGACTTTGTTTCTGAAAATGAGACAGCTGGGGCTACATTTGGTGGATAAAGACATTTTGTTGAACTTTCAAAATGGGGTATTATTTTCCATTTACACTTATTTCACGGAGAATTGTAAGAAGATGAGATTGTAGACGTGTCTGTGATATGCAGTAATGAGTGATGGATCTTTGAAGGTAAAAATATCTCCAGGATAGTCTTTTCCTTTTTTTTGATTTTTTGTTTTTTTCTTTCTCCTCCAGGCCTCAAGATGGGTGGGTTTAGGTTTTGTTTTGTTTTTTAATATCGAAATGGAGAGTATCTCTAGTGGGTGTATAGCCTGTTCTCTGCTCAATGTTTGTCTTAATAAAGGTTAAAAGAAATGAAATAATATTAAAAAGGCTCTCAGGAGACAGGAGAACCAGATGCTTCCAACTGCCTAGGTGGTTGGGGAAGGTGGCAGGATAGCAGGGCTGGGGAATCGGAAAGCACACTGGTCACTAATCCCACAAGCCACTTACACTAAGGCTGAAAACCCCTGAGGGACAAGGGAATAAAGGGAGACCAAGTGGACTGGAGACAGGACAAAGAAAAGGAGAAGAAGTCACATTCCAAGAAGACACTTCCATTTCTCACTCTTCACATTCTAGGCCCTCCTTTCCTCTAGGGGCTGGCATTACGAAGGGCACACATCCCAGAGGTGTCTGATTTGATGTCTTTCCCCCTCCTTGCTCTCTACCCCTCTTAATTGCTTTGGAAGGAAACCAAGAAAAGAGAAACTAAAAGGAAGAAAAACATTCAGCTTGATTTTCTTGGATAAGAACTTAGATAAGGAAACCCAATGGTGTTTATTGAATAAATAAATGAATTAATCATTAGCCTATCAGCCACTATATCAAAGAACCAATAAATGACACAGAAAATGAATTAGGGAACCAGTGAATCTGGCACAAAGTCTCAGATTTCCTAACCTCCTGCTCCTGAACATGGACCTCTCTATCTGTGTCTATTGACAAGGTTGGTAGACTGAAAAAGAAAAAACAAACAAAAAACACAACTCATAGATTTATCACTAATGAAGGCCTCTACTAACCAAGTCCTATATCCATCTATGTCCTCATAAAAATATTGGAAAGATCCCTATGGTTCATGCGAGTAGTAGAAACACTTGTAAAGGGAGAAAGGAAATGTTTTCCTGATACTCTGACAGCTCATATCAGACACCATACTTGTAGCCTAACTCAGCCACAGAGCAAGGTTAAGTTTTAGTGTTGCAACTTTTAGAGATCCTATCAACTGTGCTTCGCTCCTCAGCATATTTCAGGTACTGTTGTCCTCACTGCTACTTACTGATATGATGGGTATGCCTTTCTGACAAGTTTCCCTGGGAACAGATCTAGATCTTGGCATCTCCCAGCATCTCCAGTTGCCCAGCTCCATGGTGGAAACATGTTGGGAACAAAACCAGATGCCTCCTGAATTGAATCCAAAGTAGTTAGGTTCAAGTCAGGTGTAGTGGCACACGCCTATTGTCCCAGCGCTGGGAGGCAAGAGGCTTGGGATCCTTAAGTTCACAGGTTCAAACTTACCCTGGGCAATATAGTGAGACCTGGTCTCAAAAAAGCAACCAGGCACTGTGGCGGGCACCTGTAATCCCAGCTACCTCGTAGGCTGAGGCTGGGGATCGCTTGAGTCCATGGTACCCCAGGCAACATAGCGAGACCTAGTCTCAAAAAAAAAAAAAAAATAGTTAGATTCAGAGTTCCAACGTTTGTCCCAAAGACTGTGTTTATTAGGCTCTAGCAGATGCCAGTCGATGGTCATTTGTTGGTTAAGGCCAAATGCCTCAAAGTCATATCCTCAGCTTCTCCCTGGGATGTAATTCTTGAATTCTGCTGGTTCTATTGAGACAGCCTAAAAGACAGGACTATCCAATTTGTTCCTCTAGCAACTTGAGGAAGCTGGGAACTGGGACACATAAGGCTCCCTCTAGGAGAATGTGTCCAGCTTTGGGATCTGAGAGCAGTAACTTCATGGAAGAAATATTGCTCTCTGTGAGCATAATTTATGTTCAATAAATTAAGAAGGGCTGCCTGAAGGTCAAGTATGGAGTAGAAAAATCAAAATAAATTCTCCAGTCTATAGAAAATGAGCCAGGGGTCCCGAGGAGCCTGGTGTAGATCATTCTGCAGACTTCACTGGGCAGATTTTAGGGAACCTGCTTCAAGACTCTACTTCGACCTAACAGAGAAAGAGAAAGGTAAGGGAGGGAGTGACAGAAGTGGACCCAGAGAGGACCCAGACTGTGTGGGGGTGATTTTTGGAGTACCCCAACTCCTTTTCCTTTCCAAGAAGCAGGAATATTCTCCTTTCCTGACATCAGACCACATAGCAGATGGAGAACTTTTGCCTGAATATGAGAGAATCCCAGAGTACTAGGGAAGGCAATCTGAATGGTCACCTCCCTCAAACCCTCCCACCTGCAGGTGACGAGACTCAGGCTCAGAGAGGGTCGTGGGCCACTCTGCCTGAATCAGCTCCTCTTCTCTAGACAGTCAACCCATCCCCCACCCAGAGGACCAGTCAGATGTTCCAGAAAGCAAGACACATCTCACATCATTTCTTTATTTCTTTTGGCTTTTGTTTCCTATTGCTTTAGCCTACCGCGGTCCTGGATTTTGACAATAGAGTTGCAAGCACTGACAAGTTTGGAAACTTGAAGAATGAGGAGGAGAGCACAGGGATGAGAAGAGCTTGTGAAATAGGGGCTTAGATTCCTCCTGCTTAGAAAGTACAAGGGGCTGGGCACAGAGCACGTGCCTGTAAGCGGCAGCTTAGGAAGCCGTGGCAGCTTAGGAAGCCACAGCTGGGACCAGGGATCGCGGTTCAAGTTCCGCCTGGGGCAATGTAGGGAGATCTAATTCCAAAAAAATAGCTGGGCATGGTGGCGCGTGCCTGTAATCCCAGCTACCTGGGAAGCTGAGGCTGGGGATTATTTGAGTCCATGGTACCCCAGGCAACTGAGCCTGCGGTTCCACGGGCAAAAATATTAAGACCTAGTCTCAAAAAAAGAAAACAAACAAACAAACAAACAAAGTAAGTACAAAGGATCGCAAGGAACACTTGGGTGAGCCTGAAAAAATTCAAATAATCTGCTCCCACCTCAAGAACCCTGACACCATATATCAGCGGGTGTCAGTTCTGTCAGCACCTTGGGCGATCCCAATGCTTTAGGGCTTGGGAGCACATTCCCATTCCCATTCCCAAAATAGATGCACCTGAAACCCACACTCTACTCTGAGACCAGGAAGCTCCGCCTCTAACCAGGTGCATGGAGCTATGGGAGGGGACCCCTGGGGGGCCGGTTTCTTTTGTCCATGAATAAAATGGAAAGGAACTCACACTCCCTGCTTCTGACCTCCCTGGGGACTCAGTGAGGACAAGCAAGGTCAGAGAATCTGAAAAGATGCTGGGCTTCTCTACCTGCCGAATTACTGACTCCAATTTTAATCCTTCTCGTTCTCATCCAGTCCTGCAGGGAAGGTTGATCTGAAGCAGTCCCAGGCATGCCCCAAAGCCGGCACCCCGCCACCCACCTTCCGTGTCCACCTGGGATATGTGCCTCAGCAGCTGACCCTTATTTTGGACTAAACTTTGAGTTAAGGCCACGGGGGAAGTAATTAACGATAATTGAGGCTGCAGCTTCCAAATGAAGACATACTGTCACCCAGGCGGTAATTAATCACCTCCTCCGCCCTCCCCTCCACCCCCCTTAGCAACTAGCATTTGGTTCAGACCAAGCTGGGCCTTTCTATCCACATGCTCCGGCAGATATCCAATTCCCTCCAAAACCTCATCGTGGTTGCCATGCTCTGATCACCAGCACAGCTCATCCACAGTGCTCCCCACTTAACATTCCACATTGCTCCCACTTAGCATGTTTCTTGATGTGTGTTGAAAGCAGCAGAAACCCCCAGCCATGACTCCCCAAGTCTACCATGGAGCATTCCAGAAAAGATAAAGAGCAATGGTCTCCAGTTGGTAAATGTCAACCATCTAGGTTTGCTGCACAGGCCCAGGGCTTGACGTGCCCCACACTATTCTAAGCTGATAATAGAGATAACCCATCTGGTCACGGCTGCCTTCCCACCCAGGGTGGGCAAGGGATTAGAGCTGTTTTAACACTGGGAGGCTCCAAGCTTATGAAGTCTTTTTCTCTGAGCAGGGGGATGGTTCCATGAGTCCACTGAGCTCTGGTACTGCAGGATAGCAGTCTCCGCTGGCATCTCATTACAGGGAGGCTGTGGCCTCCGTGGAAGATACTGTCACAGGCCCCAGGTCTTGGCCTGCTGATGTCCCACCAGCAGTGGCACTAAAACGGAAATCAAGTGCAGTGTCATGGCCATTTAGGGCATTAGGAACAGACAGCACCCGGGAGCCACTTCCTGGCCCCTTGCCCACCTTATTAACAAGGTGCAAACAAGGACCTGTGCTGGGAGACGGAAACAGCTGGAGAAAAGAGACCTTCCCTGCAGGTGGAGATAGGAAAGGAGGAAGCGGAGGCAGGGAGGCTGTGTCCCAAATCACCTTGGCTGAGAAGGAAATTGGTTTGATAAATGAGGAGAAATAAACCTCTTGTGAAACTCTTTAAGGAAGATTTTTCCAGGTTGCAAAGTTTCCCTAGTTGCTGAATTTCCACTGCACCCCCAGCAGGGGGCTGGGCTAAGGTGGAGAACCAAATCTGCAGTCTTTGCCCCTCACCTCAGATCATTTGCAACTTGTCTGAGGCCTTCAGCTGCCTGTGTGCAGTCAGGACTCCCTCAGCCTGTCCATCTCTCTGGCTCTCCTCAGGGCAAACTCCAGCCTTGTCCACCAGCCAGGCCTGGGTGCCTGGGCTCTTTGTGGAATATGGACAGAGAGCTCACTGGTGTGCCAGTCACGTGCCTCACCCCCACCTTTCCACACCATGATTGCTTCTCCTGGTCACCTTGACCTTTACCTCTGACCACTCCTGAATGAAAGACCAATAGGACTCAGCTTAGAAAATAAAACCTCAGATTTAGGCAATGCAGCAAAGAGAATGGAACACGTGACTCCCTTTTGCCCCCTCTTTACCCCCTCACCCCCTGGAGCACATACACTCTGGGGCTGCTTTCTTCACCGCTAGCCCAAGCCAGGCTGGTGTGGGGAGGACCCCAGGAACCCCTCACCATCCATTCAGCACCCGCTTTCTTATTTCTCTGCCAACAGCTGTCGCAGAGGTGAACTGGGACATGGGAAAACACCAGCTCCCTTTGGATAGGGGAAAAAATTAAAAAGCCTGTTTTTCTGTCCTGTCAGGTCTATTTAAGTATTTAATGAGGTGAGATAGTACCAATAAATTTAACATGGCACAATAACTCTGATGATGTGGGCCACAGACTAATAAGCTTCCATCCCAGGGACAGGAGAGCGATCTTGCCCGTGCCGGATCTTATCGGGTTTGATTGCTTTGTTCAGATATTAAAAAGGTTGAGCAAGGACTTTCGGGCACTGCCACAAATCTACGTGTATCCTCCTGGCCAAGATAGATTGAAACCAGGCTGTGGAGTACAAGGCTGTTTATTTTAATTGACAATCGAGAGGACTGGAATAGCTGGGGGTTGGGGGGGAGTCGCAGGGGGACTGGTGATTAGGTGGCCAGATTGTATGTGTGTGTTCTCGCCTTCTCCTCAAAGCCTATAGCAAAGCTTCGAATCTGAGTATCCGCTCCTATGGCTTCAAAGAGTCTCTTCGCCACTTGTCTCGAACAAGGAGACAATCTATTGACCCACAAGTCGCCTGGCATGTCCGCTCTAGCCTTCCACACATGAGGCCTGCTGCAGACATTTCCTGCTCAGCTGCTGCACAGGCTGAGTTTGTCCCTCCTGCTGTAGATTTATGAGGTTGTTAACACTCTTGAAGGCCAGGGACCAACTTCTCATCCCCCCACCACAGCATGCAGCAGAGATCCGCACTTGGAGCGTGTGGTAGGCGCACTTTGGGGGTAGGTGCTGCTGTTATTTTACACTTAGGCATATGGGTGAACATTTTTACTTTAACATTTAAATCTTTCTATTAATGTTCTTGTGCATAGTATAAAAAGAGAACTAATACATCACAGATAATTTCACACGTATTACTCAATGAGACATAACTTTGAAAAGTGAGCCAAGTTCAGGTAAATTATCAAGTAGATAATGCTTAAGGGAATATCCAAGTGAGTCAAATTTGGGAAACACTAATTGATTGATTAATTGATTGACTAGGTGGTAGGTGGTTGTCTTTACGACTGACCATCTTTCTCCCTGACATTTTTAGCATGAAATATTTCAAACATAGCAGAAAAGTTAAAAAAAAAATCATGAACATTCACAAGGAACATTTTGCTACCTGTTTTCAGCATACCTCTACCTGGCCAGCCCCTACATCCTCCATCTACCTATCTCATGCTCTTGGATGTATTTTAAAGCAGGTGGCAGACACCGGTGCACTTTGCCCTGGAATACTCCAGCAGGAACATCACTGGGGTTCAATGCTTGTTTATGAACTTTTTCATTTTTTGGAAGCAAAATTTCAAACAGCATGAAATGCACAAATCTCAAGTATCCCATTCGATGAGTTTTGGTAAATGCGTACACCTGTAGAACCCAATATTCTACTGGGATACAGACATGATCACCCCTCGTAAAGTTACTTCATACTTCTCCAGATGAAGCCCTCTAGCCATCCTCTTAAAACCACCGTTGTTATTTTCCCCACTACTAGTCTGGTCTTTAGAGAAATTCCTATATATGGAGGAATATGACTTCTGTTCATTCATAGATTCATAGGAGGCCTTTCACAGTACAAAGCAGAGTGTCTTTGACATGCATGTATGTTCACACATGTGTTAGTGGCTTATTCCTTTGTGTTGCTGAGTGTCAGGGTGTGGTTTTCCTCTCTGTTTCCATCCCCATGATGTTGGAGTCTTTCCAAATTGGGTATTATAATCAGTAAGGTTGCTATGGACATTCTATAAATCTCTTTGTAGACACATGCTTTAATTTCTCTTGGATAAATAACAAGGAGTCATATTGCTGTATCACTGGAGATACATATATGTCTAGTTAAAAAAAAACTATCTTTTTTCAAAGTGGTTTTGCACTACCACCAACAACGAATACAATTACAGTTGCTGTACATGTCTGCAATCTTGTTATATTGTCGATGTGTTCATTTTAGCCATCCTGCCAAAGATGTGCGCTTGGACTTACGGCTAGCTTTTTCTCTCCATATGTCTATTGGCCATTTGCAAGTTCCACAGTGAAGTATTTGTTCAACCCTTTTGCCCATTATTTATTTGTTACTTGTTTTAGTAGTTCTTTATGCTAAATGCCAGCTCTTTGTCAGATAAGTTTTACAAAATAGATTTGCTTCAGATGTGACTTGCTGATTTGTTTTTCTTTCTTTTTTTGTATTGAAACTAATTCATGTACTTGGTCTGGCAAATGTGAATACAGAAATTTTACCAGTAAACAGTGACATCTATGCCAAACTATATCCAATGTCATTTATAAATTCTTCTAGTTTTACTTCATCTGACACTATCTTTCCCCCTCTATTTCTGAAGTATAGTTTTGTCAAATGTAGAATTTATAGTTGACAGGCATTTCTGCTGCCCCCCCCCATTTGTTTTTCTAATATTATCTTTGGCAAAAGTTTTCTATTTTGATAAGATCAAATTTATAGTTTTTTTTTATTTGATGGCCATTGATCTCAGTGTCCTAAGATATGTTTACTCCCAAACCACAAAGATTTCCTAGGTTTTCCTCTGAAAAGGTTACAGTTTTAGTACTTGTATTAAGGTCTTTAATCCATCTCAAACTAATTTTTTTTATATATGAGGTAGAGATCAAGATAAGTTTATTTTTCATAAAAATATCCAGTTGTTTCAGTAAAAATTGTTGACTTTCTTTTCCCTCTTGGGTGGTTTTCACACTTTTGTCAAAAATCAAAAATAAAATGACTAGCCAGGCATGGTGGCACATGCCTGTAATCCCAGCTACCTGGGAGGCTGAGGCTAGGGTTCACTTGAGTCCATGAGTTCAGGACTACCCCTGGCAACATAGCAAAACCTAGTCTCTAAAAAATAGCCAGGCATGGTAGCGCATGCCTGTAATCCTAGCTACCTGGGAGGCTGAGGCTAGGGATCCATAGGTTCAGAACTACCCCAGGCAACATAGCAAGATCTAGTCTCTATAAAAAAAAGTCAAATGACTGTGTAACTGTAAGCATATTTTTAAGTCCTCTTTTCTGCTCCATTGACAGATTTTTTAAGAACAAATTCTTTCAATGTTCAGAGTTTGAAGGAAAATTGTTTAATTAATTCACAAAATTTACTAGATCAGAGACCTCTGAGCCTGATGAATATTATTGACCATCTCTAAAGAAATTGTATATAGATAAAAATACTTGCTTATGATAGGGAGATGGTCCTAGACCCTTGACCTATATCTCAACTCTCGTATTTCACAGAAGAAAATTTAGGGCCAGAAAAGTGATATTTGTTAAAGGTTACAAAATTTTTAATTTACCCAGCTCAGGCAAGAACTGGATCTTTATTCTCCTACACTGCCACTTATATTTGTTCCTCAAATACAAATCACAGTCCCTATCTACATGCTTACATGTAATGAGGATGACAGACATGTCCACAACTAAGCATCGTAGCATGCATTGTAAGGAAGAACCTCCACAACTAAGCATCGTAGCACGCATTGTAAGGAAGAACCAACTATAAGCATGTACCATGGGAACATGGAGTTTCTAGGTAATCAGGAAAGGCTCCATGGAAAAGGAGGCATTTGTGCTGGACAAAAGAAATGTGAAGGAAGGACACTTAGCCCAAGATATTCCAGAATTTAGAAGACTCGGCTCCTACAAGCTAAAATGTAAGTCTTTGTAAGTATGCAATAATCATTGTAGGAATGCAGTAGATGTTGGCATTCTAATGAAGTATTTTCATGATCATCACAATACACCTCACGGTCCTTGGGATGGAAGATGAGTGAACAGCTTGGGGGGACTTCTTCTGGGTTGGGATTTTGTTTGATAGTTTGTCCTGAAAACTATCACTTTTGTGAATTGCAAACTCTGTGTTTCTGAATGTTTTTAGAAAAACAGGCTGAACTATCCTTGGGGTAAGGAAAGAGAAGGGAACTGGGAGGAGGGGAGGAGGGGAGGAAGTGAGAAGGGGAGAAGGGGAGAAGGGGAAGGGGAAAGAGAAGAGGAAGGGATTCATAAGATGGTGTCAAACCCTAAATTGAAACCCATCTCTAAAATGTACTAATTGCATGAGCTTGCACAATCAGGTAACCTTTCTGACCTCGCATTTCCTCACTTGTAAAATAGGACTAATCATTAACGCTGGCCTCTCTGGCTTGTTGCGAGTGCTCAGAAAAATAAAATATGTGGAAGCACGTTGTTCCCAGCAGAGACTCTGCAAAGGGAGAGCCGTCCATGTAATGAAGAGTTGGCTTGATGTCAGCTCTAAGAGCCCTGGCACTGGGCAGGGGTTCAGGAGCAGTTGGCACTCAGGGAAGCAAAGGCACCCAAACTTGTAGCCAGGCCCTGGACAACACCTTTCTTGCCTGGAGGCAAAGGACTGGGGTGGAAATTCCAACTGTGTTCACATCAACCATCTTCATTTCAAAGCTGCTCCTTAGTTTCTTCGACTCTATCACAATTGTGTCTTTGGAGGATCATGGAAAAAGAAAGAAAAAAAATCAGAAAGCATCATTATTACTTCCCCAGACTACATTTACTCTCAGTCTAGGTTATGACAGGTTAACAAATAAATTCAAGATCTTCTCTTTAATTGTATTTTTGTTGTTGTTGTTGAGGTAACGGTTGACAACGCTATGATTCAGAGGCACAGGATCACACCCCTAAGATGTATGTTACTACACCACACCCACCTCCAAAGCACCTATAATCTTCCACAATAGTCCCCTGGGCCACCCTCCCCCTTTTGCCCCCCCCTACTTCTGACAGCTTCAATTCTGCAATCAGATTTCTAAGGTTCATTTTGGTTTAGTTTTATCCATTCCTTTGTTTTTCTTTGTATTCCATGTGGATGAAATCATTTGGTGTTCACCTTTCTCCTTCTGACATATATCACCTAATTTAATCCTCACAATAGCAGCAAAAGGCTCCTTGTCTCAGAGATTATAATACTAAAATTTAGAAAAGTTTGGTGGCCTCCCCAAGGTCATGTAAATAGTTTGAGAACGAGACCAGGAACACAGTTATCAGAGTCTAGAGCCCATGCTTTTAACTGAGTACTAGCTGTGTGGCCTCCAATATGACAGATAAGCCACTGGTACAGGCTAATCCCTGTGTGGCAGGTTGCTCCATTTTCTTTGCACACATAGCTGACAACAAAAACAAAAACTCCCTCTGTCCATCATCCCCGATCAGGTGTGTGCAATTCAGAGAACAGAATACAGCGGAAGCCGCATCCCATTGCAGTTCCTTTGGTCAGGGAGCCCAGAGCAAACCTACCATGGGAAAGGCCTTGCACTGCCCAGGACCAAGAGCAGCGTGATATGAATCTGTCGCTGAGTCAGAATTACTCAGCTAGAAAAAAGAAAACTAACCGTGACTTAATAGCTCTGGGTGATGACCAGATGTTCACTTGATCCACTGAGGATAAAAAAAGACAGCACTTGCAATTTAGCATGGAGGATTTCAATTAGGCAGCAAGAAAACTTTCTTGATAGTAAGGACTATTAAATATCTTTCATTAATGAAGGAGTCTCGAAGTCAAGGGTCGCGATTTGGTTATTTATTTCTTTTTGTAGGTAGCGGCCTATACATTCATTCTTTCAACCATTTTTCATCAGTGTGTGAGTAACTGCTATGTACTAGGAACATAAATTTGAGTAAAAATTCTTCTCTGCCATTAACATTCTTTCCTGAAGTCTTTTTCAAGCTCTGGAAATGTCTTTGAAAGATACCCCAAGACACACAAAACTTTGTTGCAAATGGATTTTTGCTATTTTCCAGGAAATCCTTGGTAACCAGACTTAAGAGAGTTTAGTTAGAATGGTGGAAGTTGAAGAGAGAGATCTTTTGTGGTTTAGGATTGCATGGTTTCTTATAGTTGTTGTATCCATTACTATAAATGTGGTGACTTCAGACAATACAACTCTTACAGCTCTGGAGGTTAGATGTTTGGAATCAGTTTCACCGGGCTGAAATCAGGATGCTGGTCGCAGGATTAATTCCTTCTGTAGGCTCCAAGGGGGGGAACACTTTCCATGCCATTTTTTTATATTCCAGTGACTGCTGTATTCTTTAGCTTGTGGTGACCCACAGTTGCTCATCCCAGTTTCTTTGTCTTCACATCTCTGACTAGCATCTCCTGCTGGTCTTCTATAAAGAACACAGTGATTGCGTGTACACAGTGCCCCATCTCCAAGATCCATAATGAAATCACATCTGCAAAGTCTCTTTTGCCATATAAGAAAACAGTCACAGGTTTCAGGGGTTAGAACAAGGACATACTTGGGGGACCATTATTTAGTTTTCTGTAAGGACAAAGGACTCTTTTGTTTTATCAAAGTAGCTCTAGTTACGTTGCCTGGGGTAGTCCCGATCCCGCGAATTCAAGCGATCCCCAGTCTCAGCCTCCCAGGTAGCTGGGATTACAGGCACCTGCCACTGTGCTTAGCTGCTTTTTTGAGACCAGGGCTCACTTTGTTGCCTGGAGTAGTCTTGACCCCATGAACTCAAGTGATTCCTTACCTCTTGCCTCCCAGCACTTGGATTACAGGCACGCACCACCACACCTGGCAACAAAAGACTCTTATAGCAATTTTCTTTTTGGCAGTTGGCTCCAAGATGGCCCTGCACTTCTAAACACTGCAGTAAGTGTGGACCTAGCCAGGTGGGGGCTCTGGCACCACCTGTTACCCTCAAAGCTCATGGACCTGGAACGTGGAGCTTCTTGTGGAAGTGATAGGGTGCGCCCCCCCCCCATTGTCTCCTGTTTAAGATTGCAGATTTCAAGGACAGGTAATGTTAAAATGGGGGAATGACCCCCATTTTAGCTGGAATTTCCCTTCAGGGGGATGCAGGGGGAAGAAAGAAGTGTAACAGATTTCCTGGAAGGCGGGAAATCAGGGTATATAAAGGGTGTGCAAACAAAGAGAAGGATTCAATTGGATTCTAGGCGATTGAATTGAGATTCCAAAATGGAGAGGAGATGGGAATTGGCCATCTTGTAAAGATGTGAGCCATGTGAGCTTGGCCATGTTGGCCACCGAGGGCCTGCAACCCTCGGCTGGCCCAGGCTGGCAGCATGTGTGCTGAATGCAGTTAAGGAGTTTGCAGATTTGAACTCCGTGTTGGAGTTTGTTTTGCTGAGTTTGACTTGTGTCTGCGAGAGGCTGTGCAAAAGTTAGGCCTGAGAAGAAAGTGAACTTTGCTGGTTCGACACCATGGAGTTCCTGCTA
>PVHY01009957.1:0-53974 GCA_004024945.1 Uropsilus gracilis
GTGGTGGGTGTGTGAATTATTCCCTCTCCAAGTCAATCTGAAGATTTCTGATGCAAGTGGCCCCTGAGTCAGGGCAACTCTATGAATTCACTTTGGCAAAAAAGCCAGGAGAGAAAATACCACGAACTCACTGCCTAGCACAAAGCAAGGCCCACACATGTTTAAGAAAATGTTATTTTAATTAATTAGCTCCTTTCTGTAGCCAGGTTTTTTCATGCACCCACTCATGAACTTGAACTCTCTCAGGCATGTTCCAAAGGTACGTCTTGTCCCTAACTACATGCGCAGCCTCCTCTCTGACTGCTTCTCAACATGAATTCGGTCATTTATCACTTGTAATTGCAAGAAGGTTTTGCATTGGGTCTTCAGCCTCTGAATGGGATGCTGCCTCTTCTCAGGGGGATCTTCTGGATAATTCCCACTCTTTCAAAATTTGACTTAGAGTCACAAACCCAGGAACTGTCACTCACCTCCTCCCCTGGGTTAGTGCTTTTACCCTTGCCCTCAACTCCCCCACTACACACCTGCCCTCTTCCTTGCCTTCCCCCTACCCCCACCTCCCACCCTTTCCCCACAGCAGCCAGCATGTGGTCTTCCAACAAGCACTCATCGCACAGGACTCCCTTTGTCTGTGAAGCTCCCTTTCTGTTAGTTGACAAGGTGCACGAGAGTAAGATGATATGTTTTGTCTCTGTAGCCCAGCACCCAGCACAATGCCTAGAATCGTCCATAAATATTTACTAATGAGTGAATACATGGATGAATTAATGGGAGAATGCCAAACACTGTAAAAGTCTGGAAATGGCCTTGGAGGAGTTTTACAATATGTCAAAACCTACCATGAGACCTGAGCCATCAGTCAGAAAGCATCAGCAGATAGGTGGGCTATGGCAGAGAAGTTCTAAGTGAGGCAGAAGGCAGGGACCCCCTGCAGCAGGACCAGAAGGAAGAAGAAATATCTGGTGCTGGAGTTGGGAGTTTGCTCTAACCCAGTATCATCACCTGAAGAGTCAGAACAGAGTCTCAGTTCTACGGAGATGTGAAAACATGGAGTGGAGACAGGGAGAGCAGAGTTGGGACGAGGGTGTCAGCATTGATCTCCAGGAAAGGGCTGAATGAAGGATAAGATTGGCGTGACCCCTGACTCCAGTGAGGTTGCCACCTGATCCTGAGGGTGTGGAAAAGAAATGGGGTGTGGGCAATAGCTTTGAGTAGCCAAGATGCTGCCAACAGTGGGGAAACACTCAACATCATGAGCGAGAGATCAACGTGTCCCAGTGTTTTAATTCAGCCATTGTACTTTGGAATGTTTTAATTAAGGTTTATCTGTTACCATTATGACTATAATCCTGAGCAGCACCAAGCCTGCCCCGGTAGAGAAAAGAGAGGAGGAAAACATGACATAATTAAAATAATTATTAATTTAATCTCATTCTGTATAGATTATTAATTATTGTGCTATTTTTAGGCACTGGGGACAGACAGCCCCCCCGCCCCCGGCCTTCCTGTACCATTCTCAGCAGAAGCTCATGTGAAGGTAGAAAGTGCAGCCTGCAGCTGAGCCTAGGAAACCTATTGTCTTAAAAGGCAGCTATCCTCTCTGTTCCTTGTAGAATTCCTACCCCAGCTCTCCTTAGATAACTTCTCCTATATAAAATCTGTGAGGTCCTGGCTTTGAGAGAGAGGTCCAGTGTTTGCTTGTGTTCACTGCCCTGCCCTTTTCTTCCCCAGTGTGGAGTTGTTAGCATCTTCCTCTGCTGGGGGGTGGGGATGGGGTCCCTGAGATCACCACCCCAGTCCTTCTTACTCTGGGCTTGTTGTTGTGTCTGCTTCTCCCATTAGAATTAGACCATGAGCCCCTAAAAATGATTTGTCATTTCCTTCATCTTTCCAGTTTTCCCAATATCACCTTCCATCCTATATCTAAAGATATGTGTGCTTAATACTGCTCCACTAATATGGAAGAAAAAGAAAAGAAGGAGAAAGCAAGAAAGAGAAGAGCGAGAAGAAGGGAAGAGGGAGTAAGATAAAGGCAAAGAATTCAGTCCTACCGAAGGTCCGTAGAAACCTAGACCAGACGCTTCTCCATCTTCTCTCATACCCAACCCCTCATCCCCACTACACACACACACACACACACACACACACACACACACAGCCTGCTATGACTTTCCATTCTTCATGGGTGTAAATGACTAATGAATATCAAAGCAAAGTGATTAGGTGGCCTTTACAAGCTTCAGTACCTACCAGGATAACTATAAGTCACTCTGTCACCATAAATGCCTTCTTGTAAAACAAAAGAAGAGACCTACCCAAGAAAATGAATTTAATTCTAAAACATTTCCCCTTTTCTGATCATCAGTGAGGAAAGTGAGACTGGTTGGTAGGAGATATTCATCAGAATCATGAAGTGACAAAACTGGTCAGATCAAGTCCTGGAATCATGAACACAGTTTACAGCAGGGGTTTCCCTAGTAGTCATCGGAGCCCTCAAGCTTCATGGCAGCACCCTGGGACCTCTTTAGGGATAGAAGAAAGCCATTTTAGTTAGCTGGTTTCGCTCCCTTGTGTTTTCATGTATTGGTTCTTTGTTTAGATCCATTTTGTGAAAAGTATTCAGCAAATTTGAAACTTTTGATCTAGTCCGACTCCTTCTTAGCACAGAAGAAATAGGTCCCCAAGGTCGTGAGGGTTTACAGAGTTCCAGCATGGGCAGTGGCAGAGCCGCGCTCAAATACCACATCTGCTGGCCTTCTCCACCACCTCACATACATTACCTTCCCCTCAGCACAGAGAGGTCAGCAAACTGACCTCTGAGTAACCCTGCCTGAGAGGCTCTCCCAAGATGGCAGCCCACCGACTGGGGTCGGGTTCAGTTCAACCCTGGGCTGCCAGAGGGCAAGGGTGCTCCATGCTCAGCTGTCTTTAAAACACAGATGACGAGACCCCAAAGACACGGGTCCAAATCCTGGGGTCTGGCTCCCACTACCCCCTGAAGGCCCTGTGAGGCCACAGCCCTTCCAGGCCCTTAAAAGGTTCCAGGGAAGTATCACCTCATGACTGATTCTGCAGGACCAGTGAGAGACAGACCCATGCTTGTCTGGGGCCAGGCCAGTATTTCAGGATGTGTCTTGTTTCTACTCCGTAAGCAAGTTTGCCTCCTGAGAGAAGGAGGCTGCCAGTCCTGCTGAATGGAGCCTAATTGGAGACTTTCACTGCTCGCAGACAAAGTGGAAATGGGGCTGATATCAGCACACTTATTTTCAGCTCCTGAGCTTCAGATCCACATTCCTAAGGTCTCTGTGGTCGCTGTGTTCTGCTCCTAATATCTTTACTAATCATCGCCGTGGTTTGAAGTCCTGTGTGTCAGGCAATGTGCTAAGAGCATTACATGCAAATCCCTCACTACTCCCCAGCACCTCCTTAGACCAGTACCACTTTGCTTCCCACTTGGCAGAAAGGAAACTGCAGCCTGGAGAGGACTGGTGACCTGCCCAAAGTCACACAGACACCCTGGCTGCAAAGGGCATGGATGCCCCAGACTCACATCTCCCCATGTGATCAGGAAGAGTTTCCCGCAGTAGACTTCAACCGTTTTGGGAGCCCTCATGATGTCACAGGGCCTGCCCCACTTACAAACTGTCAGATAATCCAAATGCCCCAATACTTCAGAATCCTATTTCTGTCCCCTGCATTCAGTCCATGCCCTTGGAAGCAATTCCACAAGCTCTCTTCACATCACCTGCCCCAGTTTAAGGGTTGGAATATTTGGGTCAGGATACCCATATGATATAGATAAAAGGGCTTGACATTGAGTCCCATCTCCAAAAATAGCTCATGGAACTTACCTGAAATTCTATCATGAGTTCTATTCTTAAGAAAAAAAAAATCTCCTTGTTGTATTTATTAACTCTCCTGCGATATCATCTTAAAATATCAGTATCCCTAAAGGGTAGCATAGAAATTTAGTCAAACGTTAGGGTGAACCCCAGCTCTAGAACAGGAACCCCAGATTCCCTGTCCCTTCTAAAGAAACTGAGGAATGAACTCATGGCTCAGAGGAAAAGGACCAGAAAGAAGAATGAAGAGGGAAAAGCAAATATGGGTTAACAACTGCTCCATATCACCAGCACATGAAACACTTTATGCCCATTTCCTTTAACCCTGAGAGGGGGATATTTTTAAAGATGAAGATGATGTAATCCAGAGAGGACAAAACTTGCCCCATGTCCTCCAGTCCCAGTAGAAAGAAAAGATTCTGTCTTTGGGATGGATAGGAGGCAACACATTCCAGAAATTTTTCAGAAGCAGAAGCATGTGATTCTGAGCCCAAGTGTGGACTCGGAACACCATTTCCACACTGGTGTGGTAGCACCCATGCTTCCTTCATCCAGGTCCTTCCTGCAGGTGACCTTTTAGTGGTCATGGGAGTGGTGGAGGATGGACACATCATTGCATTGCATCAAATAATAGGTGGCAGAACTTAAATGACAGTAAACATTTATTTTAATCTTGACATCTGGTCTTCAGATTCCCAACTAATGTTTTCCTTCTTCCTACAAGATTACATAACTTTTGAAATCGAATGCATAAAAAATTCTGAAAAATCTTTCTGTTGTGTGATTACATTTCTAAAGGTACATTTGATTTGCCTGCAATGTATTTCTTGTCTCTCAGGACCTGGGATTCTGAGAGGCATATTCCTCAGAAATACTGATCCAATATTATTAGCCTTGCTGTACCCAGAACAGAAAAACCTGGGAGTGGGATTAACACTAAGAGAAATTCAATGGAACAAAGATTGGTGGAGTACCTACTATGTGCGAGGAGCTATGCTAACTCCATTAACAATAATTTGCAGAGCTTAGACATTAGCTGCCAGATTATACCACTGATTTGTGTGTATGTCTGTGTGCAAGTGTATGTGTGTGTGTTTTCTGTGCATACAATTGCAGGAGCACATATGACTTGCCCCCTCCTTTCTCTACTTTCCCCACTGTGAACTGATGAATAAATCCCCATTAACTGCCTCCCTCATGAGCAACCTTGGAAATAAGTTCTATTTACAAATATTTCTTCAGCCCACCTACCTCCAGCCCCATGTTCCCCTGATGACCGTAGGCAATAACATGAATAAAACTCAGAATGATTTCCTTCTCTGGACATCAATCACCACTCTCCCAGGCAGATAGGCAAGTGATTCAGTGCCAGGCTACTCTGGAGGTGTTAGGGAATGTCTGAAAATTCTAGACAAAAATTCATGACTTTTGGGCTTGGACCCTTGATAGGTTGGTTATCTAGGAAAGAATATGCCATATCCCAAAGGGGACAAGGAAGACATTTGGTAAGCTCCTGATGTTATTGCTCACATTTTACCACCTAGGAGGGAACCAGAAGTCCCTTTAGTCATTGCTGCAAGAAAACGTTTTGACATGAACTCTCATACATCATGACGGAGGTTAGTTACCAAAATGCACACATTTGCCTTAGCCAGTTTCATTTACTACCCTTTAAATTATTTCTCAGCCTTGCAAATCTTGCTGTGACAGACAGAGCAGGGGGGGAAACCACTAAGTGTTCATTTTTCATATAATATATTCCAATCCTGTTAGGTCGTGCTGCTGAAGGTAATATTTCTGGCATTCATTTAATGAAATTGACATTGATGAATGGTTAATTATACAAATTACATTCTTATTAAATCCCCTAGAATCAGTGCCTTAAAATTTCCTAGCTATGGGCTTCTTATGGTTGATACCTTTTTTTTTTTTTTTTGCTCTGAGTATCTCCTCTGTTGGCTGCTATAAGACTTATTCTGCATATTTTTCCTCTGCTAAGAAACTTTGAAAAGCATTAAAAATCCCCTAGTTAAGGCAATTACTGCCGATAAGTTAATCTTCATGGGATATTTAAGCCCCAGTTCTTGCATATGTTTATTCTGATTTTTTTTTCTCTCTAGATAGTTTCTGCCCTAGAGGTGCTAGGAGGGAAGGAGAACTCTACCTCCTGCTGAATGATGGCCTAATGGGCAGGGAAGGGAAGAGAAATAGTTGTGGCCAACTCCCTCCATTTGGATGGATGGACGGATGGATGGATAGATGGATGATGGATGCATGGATGCATGCATGGATGCATGGATATATGGATACATGCATGGATGCATGGACACATGGATGATTGAATGTATGGATGGATGGATGATGGATGTATGGATAGATAGATGATGGGTGGATGATTGGGTGGGATGGATGAATGAATTGATGGATCACTGGATCGATGGATTGATTGATCTATGGGAGAAAGAGAGAGAGATGATGGATGGATGGATGCGATGGATGGATGCGATGGATGGATGGATGGATGGATGGATGGATGGATGGATGGATGGATGGATGGATGGATGGATGGATGGATGGATGGGTGGGTGGGTGGATGGGTGCACACTGGGCCAATGGACATTAAGTGGCAGCTAACCTACAAAGAATCATCAACTGATACATCTTACTAAGAAAGCAGCCTGTACTTTGCCTTTTCATTGGAAATTAGAAGGGTGAATCATATTCCTTAAGAGACTACTTTTTCCCTATCACCGTGACTAATACCAATGCATCTACTGTGGGCTGGCTCACACTGAGTAGGCACCTTGGAGAATTAGGAACAGCTTCAAGGCACTCACCCATATTTAGGAAATTTTATCAAAGCACAACTACAAACTTAGGCTGTTTTCTCCAACAAAGAGAGACAATGGCAGTGGGGAGAACCAGATCCAGTTTTCAAAGTCAGTTTAACCTTTATTAGAGTTTTCAAATGCCATAGAAGCCTCTTACTGCTCTGGACTCACAAACAACATGGCTTCTGATGGCACAGGCTCAGCTGGCAACTTGAACCAGTGTTCTTTTCTCTTCACATCCATGCCCGCCTTGGGCCAGCCAATTATCTGGTGTAGGTGAGGTTAGTTTGACTAAGCTGAACCTATAAATAAATGTATCTGGTTTAGATGATTTGCTGTTGGTTGGCGTGAAAGTATTATGCTGTGTCTAGTTACCAGTTAGGCTGAACTTCACCTATTTCAGTGGGTCCAATGGACAAGACTTTTGATTTATGCTGAGTAATATTAAGTCAACCAGACTCTTATTCCCACACATTAGTGTGCAAGTGAATCATCTCAGAAGTCACAAATGTGATGGTTAATAGCACTAATTTTTGAGAGATAGTAAGACTTGGATTCAAATCCTCATGCTGTTCTTTCCTAGCAATGTGACCTTAACACACCTAAACCCACATGTACTCATTTACAAAATGGAGGTAATAATAGTACCTGCATCAACAGATATTGTGAGGAGTCAATGAATGAGAAACACAGGGGTTCAATAAATTGAGCCAATGATTATTTAAGAATGCTTTTCATCTACGGGTAACACAATGCTCTTCAGACTGTGGCTTAAACCACAAGGACATATATTGTTTGGTTGACAAAAAAGTCCAGGGGTAGATGTTCTCAGAGTTGGTCTGCCAGTTGAATGATGTCATCAAGAGCCCAGGGTCCCTCTATTTTACTATTCTACCAGCCACAGCATGCTACTTTTTTGAGAAAAAAAATAGACTTTTTTTAAAAATAGTCTTTATTTTTTAGAAAAGTTTTAGGCTCCCAGCAAAATCAAGCAAAAGGTAGAGATTTCCGATATGTCCCCTGTCCCCTACATGGCCACAGCACCCCCCCATTGTCAATATCCACAAGTTACCATTCTTTTTTAATAGTTTATAAATATATATATATATATATTTCACATCTGTGTTTCCTCATACTCACAAAATGGTTGTCAAAATTTCAAGCATCACATCCAAATTCAGTGAAAGAAGAGGAGATGGGGTCATCTGTGAGTCTTCCCAGCTTATTGTTTCATTTTTTTAGAAAGCAAGTTATCTTTCCTAGAAATCCCCTACCTGATTTCTCCTTACATCTCATTGGCAAGAACTCAGCCATCTGCCCAGCTCTTTACTTCTAGGTGAGTAAGTAAGCAGGAGGCTGAAAGTGGATTTTGAGTGATTATATCATTACCATTTAATTCAGCCTCAGTCTTCCAGTCTCAGGAGGCAGGTGAGACCCAGCCATCTTTCTTTCTGCTGATTAAAGGTATAGAAACATCTCATTCACAGCTCTGCCCTGTGAGAGAGTTGCCAGGACCCACCTGAGGGCCTGAGAAAGGGGAGGATCAGGCAAAGGAAAGCACAAGGGTCCTTTCTCATTGAGCTCATTTGCTTCTGAAAGGTCATTGGAAGCAGTTTTTACTTAACTTCCAGGAATCTGACACCACCATCACCCTGACCCAGGAGGAAAATTCCTTCTCCACTTCTTCACTCCATCTCAAATCTCATCTCCATCTGTGTGGAGTCAGCTTGTGCAATCACATATTACTAGTTTTAATTGTATAGCAAGGAGAAGATAGGAGATATTAATCAGGTACTGTAAGCTCAGAGAGTGAATGTAATAAATAGACTATTAAGTTAACCAAGTTTTCAGCTTCACTAGTGAAAGCTGTCATCTATCTTGTGTGGTTTTCTGCATGCTTCATTACCACATATAACCATACTGAAAAAAATATGCCTTATCCTTTATAATGAGATGATAAGATCCCTACAGTGGACACAGTGGAACCCTGATTCTAAAGCTCAACGAAGCTAGAGTCTATCTGTGTCCCAGGGCCTGACGCTTAGATGGGTAACAGGGCAGGGCCCCAGGTACAAGAACCTGAATTGTCTGGTCTAGAAATTCTCAGGAAGCCACAGTATCTGGGGACTCAGACCCTCGCCATCACAAAGAAGCAGTAAAAGGGGAATATTCCTTCCGACCAGTGGGTAAACAGCTAGTCTTTTCTGGAAACAGCCTCACCCTATCTGGGGGATTTCCCCAGACCCCCTTTGGGAGCCCCACTCTCCCAAGCTGCTTGTAGGTTGCTCATTTCCTTTCACCCATCCCACTTCTTCAGCACTTGGCACAATAGCAACTGTGAGGTTTGGAGCTGACAGAGCTGGAGCCCCAACACTATCGCTCACTGGGGCGCCCCCTGACAAGTCATTTATTCTCTCTAACCTTAGCTCTCTCCTGTGTAAAATGGGGTTAATGAAACTAGCTCTCCAGAGAGGTGGAGAGAATTAGATGAGATAATAGGCTATAAAAGCCTATATCACACACAGCACTGTGCTTGATGCCAACATCCTTTCTCCAGAACAAAGGTTAAGTTATCAGATGGGATAATGAGATCTTTAAAAGTTATAGTAATCTGCATATTATACAATTCCATTCATATGAAATGTCCAGAACAGGGAAATCTATTGAGCCAGAAAATTCGTGTTTGCCTAGGACTGGAAGAGGGTTGGCCGTAGGCTAAGTCCAAGGGGTGGGATTGTAAAGGGTTCCTTTTAGGGTGATGAAAAGGTTCTAAACTTAAGCTCGGTGGTACTTATACAAATCTGTGGACACACTAGAAACTGTTAACTTGGGTTCTTTAAATCGGTTTATTGTGTGTTCGATGACATCTCAATAAGGCTATTTAAAAACAAAACCATTACCTATAATAGAAATAAATGGCTACAGTATCAAAACTGGGGCTGCACTCTGGTGGGGGCAGTACTGGCTGCAAGTGAATCAGGGACACATTTCAGGTCTAGATAGGCCAACAGGGGCACCCCAAGTCCCAGGGAGCAGAGTTCCAGACTGATCAGAATATCTTCAGTCTGTGAACTCAAAGGCCCCTGGTGTACATATGCCCCGACTATCAAGGGCAGCTCTTTAGAGAGCTCTCAGCACCTCCATCACTGGCCCCCCCTAAAAAAATAATAACAATACAGTTCTTCAGATGCAAGTTTGAAAGATGCTGGTCTAAAAGTCCAATGCCATGGCCCCAAACTTCAGGATGGGAGGGAATTCTCCCCGAGACAGAGACAAGGCTGGATTTGCCAGGACAAGAATAGCTCCAAGATATTAACAGCACTTCCTCAGTCTGCACTCTCCTGGAGATCTGTTGTGCTCCAGATGGTTTGTGCTTCTTTTCTAGGGAACTGCCTCTTTGCCCATGATATCAACTCACCCTGAGCCTGTGACACCTCCTAGTTGTATCTCCATTCAGCTGTAAACTTACATGGTCAAAGGGTCTCCTACAAATTCTACCTGGACATACCCCCAATCATCTCAAATCTTGATATTCTTAATCCAAACAGTCATCCTTCTCCTTCCTCAGATTTCTTTCTCCTACTCGATGTCTTGTTCTAGAGGTTAGCATCATCCATCCAGTTTCACAAACCAATAGCATGGAGCCCTTGATGCCTCCCTCTTCTTCTAGCTCCCAGTCAACAAGTTCCTCCACTCATCCCACTAAATAACTTCCTCTTCTTTACTTGGATCACCAATGAGGCCTCCTATGGTGTCTCTAAGCTTCCAGTGTCTCCTCTTTAAACCATTACCCATCCAGCTGCTGAAGCAATCATTCCCCACTTCAAATGGCTTCCATTGCCTACCAAATAAGTTTCCAACTCCCATGTGTGGTTTGCAAAACCTTTCATGAACTGACCTTGTGAGCTCATCTCTTTTTACTCCCTACATCTACTGTGACCTACTCCCAGTCAGCCAGAAAGCTGCTCTTTGTTCTTGGGAGTGACAAAGACAGCCAGTAGGCATTAGAATGTCCCCATGTTACATGCTGGTAATTGACCCCTTTGTCCTCACCACCCCTGGGCCCCCAACAGGAGAAAAATGGCCTAATACTACTGACTGCAGGCTGCAATCCTATAATATCAACCTTCTCTCCCACTCTCCATGCTCACCCCCATGTGAAAGCAGATGTAGCCCAATGCTAAATGTTTTCGTTGTACCCTCAGTTCAAAATTGTGGGCTTTTAAAACATGGAATTGAGCCATAATTAATAATATTCCCAGTGTATAATCACAGAGCAAAGCAAGGAAGGCCCAGCCCATTAGGTCAAACACGCTGAGTACTGTGGGAAAGCAGAAATCCATTTCTAAAGACATGAAGAGTAGCTGGAAACATAAAAGGTCAGATCACTGGCTCAGTTGGACTTGATTATATGAGGCTCGCGTGTAGATAAAGGCCTCAAAGCTGGAATGATGTGTTTAAGAGATAAATGAAACCAGCAGGGGAGCGGTGGTGCTGCTGTCAGCCCCTCAGAGGAGCTGAGACCAGCTGGAGTGGGCAGACAGCAAGCCTTGAGGTGAGGCTTTCCACAGACACTGAGCTTGGAAGTGACCCAGGAGAGCCAGGGGCATCTTTCTCCACTTGACTGAGGTAGATCTTCCTTATTCACTGACTATCACAGTTTGCACCCTGCTTCTTTCCAGGGGGAAAAAGCATGCTATGCCATCTCCTCAAAAACACCCAGTGTTTTTGGGAGAAAGGGGAACACATCTCCTTTCTGGTTCAGAAGACAGGGCTAGAGGGACTATTTAGAATGGGCAAGTAGCCTCTTAGAATCCACTTATGGTCATCATTTCTAAGTAGAAGTTAAAATTCTTAGCCCCCAAGCCAATTCCCTGCCATTCTCCCACATTAACCCCTCCAATGCTGTGAAATTTGGAAGAGAAAGGGAAATTCTCCTTGGGTCCTTAAGCAGCACAGGGCTTAGAAGAATGTCAGTCTTAGGGGGTGACGGCTTACATGGATTAGGAAGAAGGGTGGCTCAGGGCCAAGGTGTCAGCAACAGGCTGGGGAGCCCTGGCTCCCTAAGTGAACTGAGCAACTGTCCCCACACTCTTGGTGACCTGAGCCTGCTCAAGTCCTTCCTTGGCTACCAGACAGCCAGTGGGATAAGGGTTTCTGAGCACTGGGTCTGACACACAGTAGGTGCTCATAAATACTTGTAAGGGCTGTATAAGCCTGAACAAAGATTACCTGGTGTACCATGGGATCCCATTCCTCTGAGAGATAAACTGGGCCCCCATCTGAGAGGTGGGAGGTAGTCTCTGAAGCCCTTTCCAGACCTCCAGCATTCCCAAACATTGCTCAATAAAGAAGCACTCTTCCCTTCTTTTTATAATATTCCAACAGATTCAGACCATTTCCAAGGTAGACCCTCCAGGTGTGGAGCTGGTGAGGGTCTTCACAGCCCTCTCATGAGGGCCTCTCCATGAGCAAGTAAGGATACAGTGACCCAGAAAGGGCCAGGGTCACCCAAGATCACACAGTTACTGACAAAGCCATGACTGAAAGTAGCTTGGTTTTCAAAGCTTTCAAATAGATGAACCCTACTGGGGTTCACTGTACTATGCTCAGCCACCCCTCAACCCTTCCAACAATTAGCTCATTAAAAAAACCAGATGCAGCGGGAGGAAAACTATCCTGGTGTTCAGAGCTTCCTCGAATGCTTCCATGAGCAGAGCAAGGATTACTACACTTCCCAGTGGAGCACAATCTCACAGATCCCAATCCAGAATTGTTCCTAGGTTGGGGCACTCTTCCCCAGAGGCCTCACTTTCCACTGCAAGAGACCTCAGTAAGGTGCACATCTGATGAGCGAGGCCTTGGGCTCCCATTAGTTTTTCCTCCCAGTCCCTGTGCCAGCCCCGACTGTGGCACTGAGTGAAAACACAGATGAATTTTGGAAACAGATTAAGAAGCAATTATGGATTCCTTGCCTTTAGATGCTTTCTCCTTCCCCTTGGGTTCCAAGAATTACCATAAATTCCTTGGTCAGGAGAAGCTATCAAAATACTATCCATCTGGATTTAATTTCCAGAGCTGCTAAGCCACAAACTGACCAGAGTTAAAGGTCTATTCATAAATTTTCCTCTCAGTGCCGCCTGCCTGAGCCCAAACTCTGCCTGCAATCTGCCTGTCCTGCCTAGATAACAGATGGGACCAGCTTGGATTCTGCACACACAGCATGACTCTCTGGCTGACCAACTTCCCTCTCTGCTCTTTTGAGTCAAATCTAGCCTTGTCTTGAACTCTCTGGGCCCGGACCACGGCTCTCCAGAACGTCTTTGCAGGTGTGGCTGTGCTCTTAGCAGAACACAGTCACGTGTCCAACATCCAGACGTGCTTCCGCTTTGGCTCTTCAAGTCCTTGACCGCATTCTTCCTTCCTGGCCCCAGCTGCACACCTGGGAACCACTTGCTTCTCTAACACCATCTGCGGAGAGCAAGGAAGATCCGGCAGGAGGAAATCGAAGGCTGTTTATGATTCTCCTTTCTATAATTTGGACAGTTTACTAAAAATTGTCTAAAAAAAGGGTGAGACTTAAGAAAAGCTCAATACGATATGATTAAGACACAGGCGAGTGCATCAAGTAAGAGTGACAGTGACTTAGCCAGCTGGTTGATTCAGTTGAGTGACATAGGGAGGAACTTTCTCCTATAGATGCCGGCAGAGAACATGCTACCAGTTCTGTAAACTGAATAGCAAGTTCCATAAGTACTCTTACAGCTACTCTTACTATCTTTATATCCCCCAGGCTCTGTGCTGTGAACCAAGGACAAAGGTGGTTGGTATATACGATCTATATGTTAATTATACCACATCTCCATTACAGTACCATACAAAAGAGTGTCACTGCCTTTAAAAAAATTCCCTGTGCTTCATTTTATTCAGTCCAAACCCCTGCTACCCACTGATCTGCTTATCCTCGCTATAGTTTTGCCTTTTCCAGTGTCACCTAAGAGTCATCTTACTGTGTGTGGTTTCTTCAGACTGGCTTCTTTCGCTTGGCAATATGTGTCTAAGATCCATCCATGTTATGGCCTGAAAACTCATTTCCATTTATTGCCAAATAGTATCTCATTATACACATTTCCTCAGCTTTGTTTTTCCCCTCATGTCTTGGAGGGCATTTGGTTACAGCCAGTTTTTGATGGGAATGAATATGTCACTGTAAGTATTCACATGTCTTATGTGCACATCCGACTTCAATTCAGCTGGGTAATTACCCAGAAGTGCAATTATGTGATCGTATGGTAAGAGTAAGTTTGCTGTGTAAGAAACTCCCAAAATACCTTCCAAAGTGCCTGTCATTTTGCATTCTCATCAGCAGCAGAGGAGAGTTCCTGTTGCTCCCCATCTTTTCATTGTCTTGTGTCAGCTTTCTCCATAGCCATCCTAATAGGTATGGAGAAGAAGCATGTTGTGTTGGTAATTTGCATTTTCCTGTTGACAGATGATACTGAGTGGCTTTGCGGTATGTTTACTTGCCATCTGCATATATTCCATGAAGTGTCTGTTCAGATCATTTGCCCACTTTTTAATCGGGCTGTTTGTGTTCTTATTGTTCAATTTTAAGAGTATTTTTGTATATTTTGAATACCAGTTCTTTATCTGATAAGTGGTCTGCAAATATTTTTCCCCAATCAGTAAACTGTTTTTTCTATCTCTATGGGTCTCTTCAGAAGAGTAAACTTTTCTATTTTAATAATATCAAAATTATCTTTTGGTTTTCGTTTTTAGTATTGTAGCTACAAGTTCATCACCAAATAAATCCAAGGTCACATAGATTTTCTGTTCCCTTCTAGACATTTTATAGTTTTGCATTTTATATTTATATCTCTATCATCCATTTTTAATTAATTATTATTAATTCAAGACTTAGGGTATATGATGTATTAAGGGTTTTTTTTATATCAATATGCTATATTGTTCCAGCAACATTTGTTGAAAATACTGTCCTTTTTCTATTTAATTGCCTTATGCATGTATCAATTGAATGCATTTGTGTGAATCTATTTGTGGGTTCCTATTCTGTTTCACTGATATAGTCTTTTACTGATACTATGCTGTTTTGGTTACCTTAGCTTTATAGTAAATCTTGAAATCAAATGGTAAATCTTCCAACTTTGCTATTCCTTTTCAGTATTGTCTTGACAATTCCATGTCCTTTGCCTTTCCATGTAAATTTTAGATTCAGTTTGCCTCTGTCTATGAAACAACTTGCTGGGATTTTTGATTGGCACTGCATTAAATGGGAAGAAATGATATCTTCATAATACAGAACCTTCTCTTCTACAAACACACTGTCTGTCCATTTGGTTGGATCTTATTTTATTTCTTTCATCAGAGTTGTATTCTTTTCTCCATAAGTATGGAGCTACTATTTCCTTAGGTTTACATCTTTTTTTTTTTTTTGGTGCTATCATAAATGGTACTTTTTTTATTTCAAATTCTAATTGTTTGTTGCTGGTATATATTAAGGCAATTAACTTTTTATCATTAAAGACATAAATTTTTATTTCCTCCCATTAAATTGTTGATTCCATTCCATAAAAGCTAAAATGTAGTCTTCAAGGATGGGACAAAATAGGCAGCTTGCCATGATTCTGACTTCCTATTCAAAGCCATTAGCTTTTGTATATTCACTTTGTAGTCCACAATGTTGCTGTGTTTATTAACTTCAGAGTATTTTTTAAATAGATTTTGGATGATATTATACATAAACAATCATTTCACCTGTAAATAAAGTTTTATTCTTACAAGCTATGTACTCTTAATTTTGCTTATCTTATTGCACTAGCTAGAAATTAAGTACAGTATTGAAAAGGAGTGGTAAGAGGGCAAGAATATTTTGTCTCTCACTATTAAGTATAGTGTCGGCTCCAGGTTTTCCTCTTACCCCTGCTACAAATTTCTTGTCTATTCTAAGTTATTTTATGGTTTTTGTTATGAGTGAGCGTTGAATTCTGACAAATGTTCATTTGTTTTTAAAGATCACTTGTGCCTGCAGTTCAGAGCACAGGTTTTTAGAGGGCCAGAATAGAAATAGTGAAACCAACTGAGAGGACTAGTACAAGGCCTCCATGAGAGTTGATGGTGTCTTGACCTGGAATGGTGGCAGTGGAGAAAGGTAAAAAGATTCTGGGGTGTAGTCTGTATCAAAAACCAATGGAACTTGATAGCATGTTGCATATGGTGGGGGAAGGAGAAGAAAGAATCAAGAAAGACTTTTTTAAATGCAAGTTGAGTAACTGGGTGGATGCCATTGCAATAAAATGATATAACAAAGACTGGGAGAGAAATGAATGGAAAGTTACAATATTTGGACATGTTTTCAATAACTACACACCTCAAACGTCAGATTCAGAAAGGCAGTTGTATATTTAAATCTGGAACTCAGAGGATGGGTCGGTGCTGGGTTTATCATTTCAAATATGTTTTGTATATTAATAGCATGTATAGTCTTAGAATTCTGTGCAATTACCGTGAGAAAAAATATATAAATGTGGCGAAGAGGAGGAAACCCATAGCTGAACCCTGGAGTCCTCCAACATTTGCTGGTTAACTGGGTAATCTGATTCATGGTAGCATTTAATTGAGTCATCCACAGAATTAGCAAGCATTCAGTGTGTATTGCTGAGTTCTGTAGCCATAGCTAGAAAAGATTAATTCCAAACCAGGAGTTAAAATTCTAACCACCTACAATTAACAGGGAAGCCCTAAAGTAAACACAGCTATTGTAAGAATTAACTAAAAGTGGAAAGGTTGGGGAATATTCTTGTAAGTTAAAAATAGGTGGGGTTCAGTTGGGTTCAGAATTTCCCTAGATGAGGTGATTGAGGATCTGAAAGCTAAAGGACAAGCCAATTGCCCATGAAGGGGAAATACCTTGCAAATATTTGGAACCCTAGAGTTTCCGGGGTTTTCATGTGGATGGATCTAGTAACTTCCTGTGGCTGTCAAAAAGGGGAATTCCCACCAAACAAACAAAAGAAAGATTCACATGCCTGAGACACAAAGGAACAAAGAGTAGATATATTAGGTAATGGACATATCTTTAGAAAGTCTGTATTGCAAAACTTTTCACCAGAAGTTGGGATGGAAAATCCTAATGGGGGAATAAGGCTTCAGGATATCCCTGGAAATACCCTCCTTCATCCAGGATGTTCTTATTCTCGGGGCACCATGGACAGGAATAGAAAGGTTGACATCTCTGCCAGAAAAAAAAGAGAAAAATACTGAATGATCTTACCTATATGCAGGATATAGGGAAAGCAAATAAAAGGATAAGAAAAATTTAAAACTAACTGTCTTCACAACTAACCATAGAGCAAGGGAGAGGAAAGGATGGACATAGAGATTAAGGTAATAGTTCATGGGTGAAAAAGTGGTGGGAGAACCTTGATGTAGACAGTGATGTAAAATATATATGCATGTGCAGTCAAATAAAATAAAAATGAAAAAAGAAAATATCATTTTTATGCATGCTCACATTCACACTTTGCACACTTATCCATTCAAAAACATTCATCATAAATATCCAAATAAGACCCCTCTGGGGAGGGGGAACATGGAACCCCAGTGATATGACCATCAGCTGAACCAACTTGAACTGAGATTCTGGCTGGAAGCAGAAGCATGGAAAATTGTTGAGTTCGTCACAGCAAAAAATAGGAGTCATTATAGCCTCAGCTCAGGGAAAACATTATGAAGAAGCTGCATTTCTCTCCCCCCCCCCATCTTCCCTCCACCTCCACCTCACCTCAGAAGTTGAAAGTTCATCCTTAAAAACCTTCTTCTTTCCAGGCAATCCCTTCTGCAAAACTCCATTAAATGCATAAGCTGTACCTATGGGCCAATAGCTCGGTTCCCTCTAAAGCCACATTATTGGTGTTCCAGCAACCACTTCTAGGCAGGCAGTTTTGATCTGAAATGTCTCTCAAGCAACTTAATATCCAACCTTGCACATACAGTGCTTGGAAAGGATATTTGCAACTGGAAATTGTTTGTCTAGAATTCAAGGAAATGGAAATGAACTTTTTTGCTGTCTTTGAATTTATTAGAGGCACGTTTCTGATTGTTTGTTGTTGTTGTTGTTTGTTTGTTTGTTTGTTTGTTTGTTTGTTTTCCTGTAATTCAACTTTCAAAGCTATTTCTTTGAGGTGTTTTGTCCTACATCATGGAGTCTCTGAAACTTTTTCTGCTTTTTTACCCAAATTGGTCTCTTTCCATGAAATAAATTGAACAACAGCAGCAACAAAAATATCCAGAGCTATTGACAAATGAAAGTGCCTTGTTTTACACATTTCTAACCACTTGAATCTTTCCCAGGATTGATGTTTTTCAGGGATCTGAATCTTGTAGGAATGGGGACCTTGACCCTCAGGTTGTTGATCAGGACTTCTCACTCCCTGGATGTTGATGCATTCCAGGCCCAAGATGCTCACACCTATCCCAGCACAGCTCCCTGATCGACACGTGAGTTCAACAACTGGCCACTCACAAGCACGGTCTTCTTTATTCTTCTGATGAAAGGCCTCACGGTCAATACAAATAAATTGGAAAAAACAAAAACCTCACCAGAGAGAAAAGAGAGCTGTGTTCAGCCCTAAGTGTTAATATTGTGCAGCACGAAAATAAGCCCACTTGGTAAAGAGGCTTGATAACCAGGCAGCACAAATCACTGATATTGTTTTCCTTGTGCCATGGAAGTGAGAAAAATGTTTCTTCATCGTTTCTAAGTGAAGGAAATGGGTTATTGTTCAATAAGCTCTGCTGTAACTTTCTTCTCATTAGATTTGTCCCATCTTAGTAAGCCCTTGGAAGACTCAGCAGCTCCCAAAGAGCTCTAACATATGGGCCCTCGATTTTTCAGGGACTGGTAACACAGTTGGTGAATTGCACAGATGCTTTGCTTCTACCCGGAGCTTGCTGGCTCGTAAGCTCTTCCTTGCTCACTCTCTTCCCTGCAAGAAGAGGAGCTGGTACTCAGACAGGGAATGAAAGCTGGGCTGTCTTTAGAGACACAGAGGAGAAGGGCAGGGAAACTTGAAATCATTAGCCAGTGAGAACTGGGTTTTAGGAATCCTTGGTCTCCCTGGTTCACCAAGATGTGACTGAATTCATTTATCATAGATTCATGTTTTTCTTAACTTCTGTAAAATAGACAACCCACCAGACAAGTGGCTGTGAGGTGAGGGTGCACATCACTTTCTTCTGAGCAGCTCTTTCAAACTAAAAATGCCCAGATCATACCGCTAGGAATTCTGGGTTAGAAATAGCAACAAAAAAGCAATAGGAATGGGGAGGATATAAACTAATGCTAACGTAAAAAAGAAAAAACAACAGGAGTCTGTACTTACATAGTACTCCTGTGAACTATTCTAAACTCTACATAAATTGCCTCATGCAATTCGCATAAAAGCCCTAGGTAACAGAATCTATTTTGAGGCTCCTCATTTTACAAATGAAGAAATGGATGGACATAGAATTTAGGAAGCCTTCCTGGGGTCACACATCTGCTACTTGCTAGAGATGGACCTCAGATCCATGTAGCAGGTTTTCAAACCTGTTAGTCCTCGCTAGGGTTTGTTCACCTTTGTATTATGGCATCTCCTGAAATGGGTACCTGGCTGAAAGCCACCCTACTACAATCTCAGCTTAGAGTTGGCAGCCGGGGGGCGAGGCAGAGGACACACATGGGACTCAAATATGATAGATCAGCTGCCCCACCCACAGACAGACCCATTCACTGACTTGCTGTGTTTGCATGTGTTTGTTAACACTGCCCAAAGTTTGCCTGTAACCAGGATGAGGCTCGTCTCTGATAGGAGGGAGGGAGGTTATGACTCAACAAAATGGTCTTGCATTTTACATAGAGAATACAAACTGAGTAAGATTCTTTCCGCTAGTAGTGTGAAGGGAACAGAGACATACCCCCAAATAATGATGATATTATAGATACAAGTGACCTTCTCATTTATATGTGGGATATAGGGACAACAAACGAAAGGACAAGAGAAAGTTGAAACTAACAAACTGACAGCAGAGATAAGCATTCAGCAAAGGAAGGGGAGGAAGAGAGGATGAAAGTCAGGGGAGGCATAAGTACAAGTCATCAGGATGATGATTCACAGGTGACAACATAGTGGTGGGAGAACTTCAGGGTATAAGTTGTAAGAAAACATATATATATGATAATACATATTGTAAATATATGTCATATATATAATACATAATAATATATATAATAAATTTAAAATAATACAATTGACCTTGAACTACACAGATTTGGACTTTGCAGGTCCACTTATATGTAGATTTTCCTGTAAACAGACAGGCAACATAAACTTACAGTATCATTAAATGTAGTAGAGAACTACCAATACTTCCTATTCCTTATGGTTTTCTTAATAAAATTTATTTTTTCCAGCTTTATTGTAAAAATACAGCTTATAGTGCATATAACATGTAGCATGTGTGGTATGTGCTATTTATATTATCGGTAAGGCTTCCTCTCAAATAGTGTATTAGTTAAGTCTGGGGGCTTTTGACTGCATGGGGTGGGGGTGGTATAACCCCTACACTGTTCATGGGTCTGTGGCATGATGTAGAAGGCTGTGAAGTCTAGAGTAAAATGGCAGGTAATTCTGCCTGAAGGGGACAGCCACTTACAAGCTGGACCCTGAGAGACGAGCTGCAGATGGACCCTGAAAGATGGGGGGGAGCAGGGAGGGCTCTCCTGTCTATAGGCAGAGTGCTCATGGGCTCAGACACAGTGGGCTATGGCTTCCCTGAAGATGGACAGGGACATTGAGACAGACTTTGTGGCACCTGGCATCAGTGTACCAGTTTCCAGGAGGCCCCACCCCCAGGGAACAATAGTGGGCCTCTCCAAGTGATGACTGGCTTTGGGGTGTAGAAGGGCACAGTGGAGCCAATAGAAACAGAGATACTCTCAGGAGCGCTGATACTAAAATGACCCCAGAGGGTAAGACCAGAACTGTGTCATCCCTCTCAGCATCCTCAGCCCCCATAGACACCTGCTGCCTTCCCTTGTTGTGAGGTCACTCCAGTCCAGCCTCCTTTAGAGAAGGCAGCGGGAGGAAGGAGAAGCTTTTCTCAGCACTGACAAGTGAAATCCAGTCTACGCAGTCTCAGCAAACTTCACTGTCCACCTCTGCATGCCTCCTCTTTTATTCCTCTCCTGTCTGTCATGTTGGACACAGACGGTTTCTGTACGAGCCTTTTTGTACTTTGCCCGCTTGGTATAATAGGTTCTGGGGGTGACAATAACGATGATGGTAAAAATGCAAATGGCCCCAGCAAAAGTACACACCCGCCCTCGGATCTGCACATTGGTAATACAGGGTGGAAGGTGCATTACACATATTCCCACTCAACTTGCTCTAAACAACTCCAGTATTAATGGAAATTTTAATGAAAAACTAAGCCTTGATTAGGTTGTCATGCAGATTTCCCTCACTAGGTAGAGTCTAGTTAATTTCCCTTGTGTCAGGGGCATAGGCCCAAATGCATGTGCGTGCACACACACACACACACACACACACACATACACACTCAGAGCAAATTCTCTCTAATCTCCAGGCCATTCTAGCCCAAGAGTTTGACACAGGATTTCATGGCACTCCCATGCATGTTATGGGAGCAGGCTCAGGGATTAGGATTTGCCAGATGCTCCAAAGGAAGCTTCCAATTCTCTCCCTCTTTCTGAGCTACTCAGATGATATCTGCAACTGGCTACAGGGAGCAGCAGTGAGTTCAGAAGTAGAAATCCAAGAAACTGGGAGCTGCATGCTGGGTAGCAAATATGCTGGGCAACCCTGGTGTGTCATTCCCTACTTCCTTAGGAACCAGCAATTTGTGCAGCTTCCCTAGAAACACAGAAGCATTTGCTCCCATGAGATGTTTTAATTATGACAAGCAAATCCATCTATGCCTGTGTAATAGAAAGCAGACCCTCCCTAGAGAAAACTAAGAGTTCTAAGAGGGAAGCAGTCGATGACTTTGTCTTGTTAAGCCTTCCTCCACGACCCCCTCCACACACCAGTTCCTCCCACCTAGGGTGGAGATGCCAGTACTGCCTCTTCCTGAGCCAAGGCCAAGCTGAGACCTGCACTTTCACAGCTCCTCTGCTGAGAGGTCAGCAGAGAGACAGCAGATCCCTGACTCTTATCTTGACTGGAAATAAATGAGTAAGAAGAGAAGTGGAACTAAGAAGAAAGAGAGGACTTCAGAGAAAGTAAATTGCCACCCTCTAGATGGCTCTCATGTTGACATGATATACTAGGTCTCCTTTCCCTGCCCTGAGGTCCCTGTCTTGCTTGGTATTTCACACTCTCAGCTTTACTATTTCTTACTTTCATTTTTACAAATGCATTCAGCCTGTATGTTATTACCTGTAGACCATGATTAAGAGACTACCACAGCTGGATAATAGGTGCTTCAAAGAGATCTTAAATGTAGTCTATAGTCAAATCGAAACATCAGCATCATTCCTGAGTCTCTCAAAATTGTTTCAAGGAATGTAAACTCTAATTCTTTAAAAGTCATTCATGTCTGTAGCTTGTGTGCAATTCGCCTTCTCAAAGATTTAAGATGGTGTACACTAGGCAGCGTGACCATGAACCACATCCACGCACAGTTCTGGTCTCCTGGGATGGTTTGAATCTGTTAGTGAGCATGCTCCATGAGGGTGAGAGGCCTCCCTCTCTCCCTTTGTAACCCCCTGTCCAACTGCAGACCAGGGTCCCATGCAAGTGTGATAAATATGTGTTGAGCACATGAAGGGATGTATAGAACATCAACCCTGCCATTTCTAATATCACCATGTTCTCTGAGGGGCCAGCCCCATTTGCTGGTTTCTTTGATGGCAGTGGGCAGATTCCCCAAAGATTCCCATAGCAGTTGTTATGGTAATGGGCTCTCAGTCACAGCAAAGCACTTTTCCTTTCATTGGTCCCTAATGCCACTTTCACCAGTTGCCTGCCTCCTCTGTGATCACGGGTGGAAACATACATTTTCCAAGGTGATAGCACTTTTCAGAAGGTAAGAGCAAGCACAACTTTCACCTCTCAGACCCTGGTTGCAAAAGTCCTCTTCAGGGAAAATCAGTCTTATTTTGCTCCTCTCAGCAGGCATTTATTTGACTCCCTTCTGGTTTCTCCCTGTCCTCCTCTCCTTCTCCAACCTCCCACCCCCCACTTATTACCTGGCATCCTACAAAGAAGAGGCTGCTGGGTGGACTCTCAGTTTTGTGAACTGAACCACTCCTCCTGTCTCACCCATAGAGATGTGTGTGCCTTTTCAACCCCCACTGTACATAGACTCTCCTGGGTGCTTTTTGAAATTGCCCACATTGGAAGCTCAACTCAGACCAATTAAATCAGAATCCGTAGAGATGGAGTCTGTAGCACCTGCAAGTAATATACAACCTGAAGTGATCTATACAGCCAGTAGTGAAAACCACTTTGTCCAGCCTTACACCCAAAGTTGCAGATAGCTGCCTGCAGAACCCTGTACATACAGTCTTCACAGCACATGTCCTCTGGCTCTGATGGGGTTGTCCCAGGGTATGACCTAGCAGAAGTAGTAGCAGACCCTCTGGCTACCAGGGAAACCCATGGCAAGAAACCTCTTGGGTACAGATTAACCTCAGACATATGCTTTCTGACCGCCCTGAGAAATGTACCACTTCCTCCAATTACCTTTCCACCCAGGTCATTCATTTCTCATTATTATTTGAGAGAGAAGACAGAATTATAAAAGTAGTAGGGAGATTTCTCTCATTCTTGCAAAAGGCAACTCATGAGCCTGTATTGCAATCATATCTGTTCTCTTTGTGATAAACAGCATACAACCAAACAATACTTATCAGAAACCCACAGGAGGTGTGACCCACTGCTAGTTGCTATTTATTCTAAGAGACAGCATCTGTGTCACTTGGGAGCTTATGTCATAAGAAAAATGACACCATCTAAAACAGTTACCAGAAGACAGTTACAACTATGTGCTTCCTTTTTTCCTTTTCTTTTTTTTTTTTTTTCTTGGCGCATCTTGGTTCTGAGATCTATTTGGGAAATGTCACCAAGATGTTAAATGACAGGAGAGTGTGGTTATGACACAATAAACATTATGGTTTCTGTAGAGTCTGAGATCCCATGGAGGTTTATTCTTTCTCAGCCTTTCATCTGATCTCAAATGATCTCCCCACTGGCCTCTATCTCATTCTAAACTATGCAAAAGTAAAGAAAAAGCAGAATCGTTTGCCAAACCTCCATCCCCAGTAGCTTCCTGGATGATGTTAATATACAGCCCAGGGAAAACCATATTGCATCTTTTATTGTTGTTTGGAATGGCTTCATCCTTTACTAACCAAGCCTCATCTTTCTCAGAGACACTGCATGTTCTGGCTGTGGGACAGCTTTATGGTTTATTGCCTTGGCAATCAATGTGACATGTCGAACAAGATTGCTTTCTCTGGTCTGGGAATGGTCAGGTCATCCTTAAAAGTTTGCTCCTCCTCCAACCGATAGAGTCAGTCATTCTCTCAGGGAGATCTGATCATCTAGGCAGTGGGTTCCCTTGTTGGAAATGGTCCAAGACACACAGAGTTCTCAATTAGCCATGCTAATGGAGGCAAGCAGTGGTGCAGATAATCCAAAATAGCAGATTATCTGAAAATCACTTTTATTGGCTTTGGAATAGATGCAGTGATATAGTGCATGTAAATGTGTGTGCATGGGTTGTGTGTCCCCCACTGCACCATATTTTCTCTGAACTGTGTGTGTTTTATGTATACCAGAGTTTATGTTCTCTAAGGCAACACCATTTGGAAGTGGAAGAGGGCAACTGTCATGAATGACAGAAAAAAGTCACCACAGAGTTAAGAATTTTTCTCTCAAATATTTTGAAAAGCAATGAAGAGGCCCATGAAATTCTGTTGCAGTATTCTGTGGGCAGCTGGGCTTATCTTCCCTACCCAGGCTCCACCTAGCCCCGAGGAGAGGCTATAGGTCCCCTTCCACCCTAGATCTTGACAGGGCTATCAGAAGGTATTCCAAGTCACTCAGGTTATATGCTGCACAGTTATCCCTGTGGGTGGTCACCCTAAATTTTCAGTGCCCTCCTTACCATCAGAATGCCACTTGTGTTGCCAGATACTCCTGTAGAGTAAGTGCCTCCAACTCCAGCCTTTCTTGGAAGTCTGTTGCAATTTCTTGAGATTTACCTTCAAAGGAATCACATGGTGTAGAGTGGTCTTAATGAACATGAATTACCCATTGCAAATGCCTTGGCCCCACTCAGAAATTCTAGCTCAGATGTCTGGAGTGGGTCCTTTCATTTGCATTATGATCAAGCACATCACATTTGAGAGACATCCTTTGAGGCCCTCCGTTTAGAGTAAAATTCTGACTCTTTTTCTGACTTAACTTTGGGCATCGACTTGAGTGAAAATTAACATTGAACTTTGCAGGACCTTTTCCTCCACAAATCAGTATTTTTTTAATCCAGGTTTGATTTGGATAGTGGGCTGGGTAAAGCACCCAGGGCACCTTCTTCTCTGTCTCTCCATGCCAGGAAGTTATGGCCAATCCACAGTCACAGTATCTTCTTAGATATTCAGTAATAATAGCTGCTGTTTATTGAGAAGGTACTAGATGGCAAACATTATGTTGTGTTCTACATGAATTTTCTCACTGACTTCTCTTAATCCTTTGTGGTATTACTCTCATTTTGGAAGACCTCTCAAGAAGTTATCTCAGCCAATCTTAAAATAAGAGAAAAAATAAACCCAGCATGTTTGAGATTCTTGAAAGAAAGATAGCATGTAAATAAACTAATAGCTCATGACTATATCCTTGCAGGCAAGAGGAATAAAGTAATATCTTCTGCAATGTCCTAGGAGGTGATTCAGACTAGAGCAATGTGCTAACTAACTGGCCAGTCAAAATGGTCTTCTGTGATCCTCCTGGTGGATGCCCACTGGCATATTCTTCCTGTGAGATGTAAGGGTTAGGTCAATTCAATAGCTGTGACCAACTACCTAATATGGCAGTGAGATTTGAGACAATTTCCTACACTCCAAGATCAGGATGGGCAAAATAACAAGTCCCCTTGCTTATGTTGTCATTGACTTTCTGAAATAAGCAGGATTCATGGTCACTTAAAGGATCTTAATCCTAGCAGACTAAACAAATGTTGCCAGCACTGAGTCCTAATCAAATTTAGCTGGATCTGGTGGAGGACCAAGAAGTGGAATAAGGCAATGAGCCTTATTGACACGGAGCCCTAAAGGTCTTAATGAGATGCACATCCCATTCAGGAAAGTTCTCCAAGTCAGTAATTAAAGTATATCCAGGAAGGCCAGGTATAAAAGATCAATAGGTTAAGTGCTTTATGTTGTTTAATCAGGTACTTAGCACAAATCAAATATTACCTAACTGAGGTTATTAGGTTAAATGAGGGCACTGTGGTGGTTTACATTCATTACCGGGTTGCCAATGGATCATGAAAATAGCAAGGTATGTGCTTGAGTCACTTTCAGCCGTAAGATGAGGAGTAACGAGGCCAGAAAGCCTTCCTGGAACAACTATGACATCTGCACTTTATCTTTAGGAGTGCCTTAGGAAGTGGGGTTCTGAGTTTCCCCAGATATCTAAAGTTCCTGAGTTCTGAAATGTACAAAAGCACTAATCCCTAGAAGCTGGGAACCCACTGATATAAAAAAGGGAGCTAGTTTGCACATTATCTCATCAAAGGCCCCCTACTTCTTGTAAAAGAGTGCCTTCTATTTTGTCGATTGTCATGGCAGTCTTGGCAGCATTAGATTATTAGAGCTGTAATCTTAAAAAATGCTTCTCAGAGGAGGGATCCCATGGGGAGAAGGGTCTCCAGGACTCCTCCAAAAATGCAGAGATGACACTGAGCCACAGAGTGATCCTTGGGCTTTGGCAATGCCAAATGCACCTGGAGTTGGGATAGGAAGGGAGGACCAGGGAGTGAAAAGATATTAATTGTGCTCTGAGTCGAATCATTGCCTTGTCTTTTCCAGTAGAGAGAAGTAAAGCTAGATTGGAATTTTGCTAAACACTAAGAGGAAACAAAGGAAAATCTAAATTAGAATTAAGAATCACCATGACTCTAACCATCACAGGTGTCTGCAAAGGTGCAGTTACACAGCTCCACCCACCCCACTATAGGCACCCCAACTCATTCCCACTGCTTCCCAGAGTCCACCATAGTCCCTTCTGAAGTGGGAACAGCCTGCCTCTGTACTACTGTCTCCAGCCTTACTGCACCAGATTTCCAGCCCCTCTACAGGCCCTGGGTTGCCACAATTCCTTACCCCATTCTGGGTAAGAAGAGAACAGATACCATCCTTCTTCCAAAAAGCACATCTGTGGGCACACAGTTCACAGTTCACAACTTGCAAACTTGCCCCAGCTGGAGGCTTCTCCTGCTCCATTTCTCTCTGAGTTGGTTTGCTTGACCTATTAAAACATATTCTCTAATTGGGTGTTAAGATGGACTCTACAATTTTGGAAAAAAACCACCAGTCCTTTAATATTCTAATACTAGCTGTTCTCTAGCTGGGCCCCTTAGTGCACTGGGATTCCATGAAGGTTTAAACTGGCTGTGCAGACAGAGAGGAAGTGAACAGAGAAGCCCAGAACCCAGTCACCACCTGCTGGCACCCATGGCCTCCCTCATTTGTACCAAATTTTGTTGAGATGCCATATAAAATTTCATCTGAATAAAAGAAATCTACTGCTTACGATGAAATGCTTAAGAGCCATTATTCAAGGTTTCCTGGAGACTCCAATAATAGTATCTTTTATTCTATTTCTTTCCCCCACAATATTACAGTCATCATAATAGCTAACTATTGTTGAAGGCTTATTGTAAGCCAAAGTTTTTCAGCCCATTGTCTTTTTGAAACATTTTGGCAAATAAACATTTTGGCAAATAAATAAACTTATTTTGCAAATGAAGAAACATAGAGACTATGATTCAGAACCATATATTGCACAGGCATGAATAGCAAAAGCAACAGGTATCTGACTTCAGAGTCTCAATGCCTTGGTCCTCCTAATGTTCCTGACCTTCAGCATGGCTCCCTGGAGACCCTGCTGTGTGTGTGGTTCCAGAGATCTCTGGGTTTTAACTCCTTGGTGGAGTGTAGCTGACAACCCAGAGTCCAGGAACCCACAGGACCTTCCTGGCCTGGGTTCTCATGCCCACCTACTTCTGGAGGATTCTGATTAGCTTCCAACACTTCCATCCAGCACTTCCCCCACCCCCACCACCTTTTAGAGACATGATGTTTTACTATGAAGAATCTGAGTAATGTCAGTCCTGGGATAAAAAAAAAAATGAGAAAGTGAATCTCATCCTCAAATTCCAAACAAGAGCTAATGGTTGCTGTTGCTGCAGTTGCTATTGTCTTCTCCTCACCCCCATTTTGGTAGAGTGGGCAGGATTTCTATGAGGCCATGGAGAAACTGGGGTCCTGGCATCAGCACTTCACCCTGAAACAACAGTTGGGACACAACCTCCTACAACTCTTTAGGGCAGATACCCGCTCCAGAGATGACAATTATCTTGTGAAAATTGCAGATCCACTCTCCTCACAAAGTGGCTTCCCGTCCCCAGAGTGATGGCCCAGTAGCCCCCTTCCCTGGGTAGAAAGTGAAACAACTTTAGAGGAGGAGGCAGAGCTTTTGAGTTGACAAGTGAAATGATTTTTAACCTTCCAAATTCAGCTGTTTGTGGGGGGAGTGAAAGGGTGAAGGAGAAAAGAGGCAGCATCAAATGCTTTAGCAAGCCAGACTTCTCAGAGAAACAAAGGAAGCATTTGTCAGAGCAGAGAGCTGCATAAGCCCACCGAGAATGCAGGCAGTTAGCACCTTGGCAGGCCCCTGCCTTTTCAAGCCATGACCTAATTCTGAGAGCTGCTGCTCATATTGTTTTCCAGATAAAAGCCAGTCACTGCCAAAGCTCTCCTGGATGACGCTTTGACATCAGGAAAAATGGTCCTGACTCAAGAAACTGAGCCCTTTTCTCCTCCATTCCCTGTACCCCAACCTTCCACCTGTCCCTCTCCCTGTCACAGATCTTTGGCAGGGCTGCCAAATCACTAGCTGCCAACACAGAGACAGACAGACACAAAGAGGCAGAGACCCACCACCCGTCCCCTACAGGAAGACCCCCCTGCCTAGTGGAACTTGACCAGTGGGTGAGCCAGCACCCTTCCAATGTCTTCTCTCCTAATTCAGATCTGGTGGCTTGAGCACCCAAAGGCCAGGAAAGAGTAAGGGCTCTCTCTAGGAGTAACGAATGACCTTCTGCAGTCCTCTGGCCTGTCATCTCCTAGTTTAGTAACATTATTTAGGGAAAAGAGGTAAATGCTTGAAGAAAGCAAGTCCCTAAAGCTCTCAAATTTTAAAATAAATCTAAAAGCACTACAGAGGAGGGAGGCAGTAGAATGCTCACTGAAGTTCAAGAGTCTGGAGTTCTATGAGGCTCAGACCTTCCACAACATCAGACTGGGTATCTGTCCAGTTGAAGGCATCTGCAGTGAAGTGGGATGAGCTAGATGGCCCCTAGGTACAAGATGTGGAAGAAGCTTGTATGGTCATCATGTTCTCAGCTGGGGTAAGAGGCAGGCATCAGTCAGAAGCAAGGTAGCCTTCTAGATTATACAAGTACTCTTTATCTTTAAAAGTTGCTGTAGTCTCTTCTCAGTGGAAACGCCTTTCTTGGAGGTCTTCCCAGAAAGTTCAATTCTTTCTCCATCTTCTGTATTTTAGAAGCAGATGTGTAGTGGAGCAAGGAACAAAGGACAATTTACCCACTTAAAATGCCTTTCACTTAGGTATTCTAGATCCATCTTTTTGCAGTTGACTCTTATCTTATCACTGATGTGCGAGAAGTCCTAGATGCTCAGGAGAAAACTCATCCTTCAACAGCTTTTGGCTATAAACTCAGTGTCCCTGGAGATAAGGGGTGCCCCTTAAGCAGGTTTCCTAATCTCTCATCAGCCTTATGGAACTGAATGCTAAGATCCAAAGACTCTGTAAGAGCTTTGCATGTGTCTGGTCTCCCCTGGGGCAGTGGCCCACAGTGGAAAGATTCCAGAACACTGTTATGAGCTGTGTGACAAGATACATGCTAACCATTGGGTACGGGATGGCAGAGGATGAAAACACAATAAAACTCAGCCCTTGCCCTCAAAGTGCTTACCCTCAAGGGAGAAATGATAGGCTCTCCTGCTGGACCAGACATTCATACAGCATTTTTTCAGTCGCCCTTTTGGGTATAGCTATGTGTATCTAGAGTGGAACAAAGATATCATTTTTTCTATGGTTCGATAGAACAAGTGTAAAGAGAAATTTCGAGCACCATCCTGCCCCTTACTCTTATTCCAGGTCTCATTGGTGTCCCTCAGTGTCACATCAGTGAACTTTAAAGGTTCGAAACAAGGATGGGACCTTGTTCTAACTGTATCCTTCTCAGTTTCACCCACTAGTCAACTGGGCTCTGCTCACTGCCCTGGCCAGCAGTGTATCACCTAAATACTGCCGGGAGAGAACTAGCTTTAAGCGTTCAGATGATCTTGAAAAGAACTTCTCTAAGAGCAGTACATGGAGATTCGTGTTTATAAAATGCCCCCTCGGGGATCGCCTTTGTTGATGTAATATGTGGCATTTGTATTACTCTTTACATCTTTCCTATCCATTTCCTTAGTTGAATTTCATGACAACCTGTGAGGCATCATTATCCTCCATCGTACAGACATTAGCAAGTGATTCCTCCTAAGGTCAAACATCTCGTTTCTGACTAAGACAAAGAGCTCAGTTTCCTGAGCTGATGACCTCACTGCCAGCTGTCCCTGTGCATACACCAATGAGCAATGCATATTCCACTTCCTCCAAGAAGTCTTCCTGGACCACACCAGCCCCTATGTGTCTCCTTCTTTGACTATAGAGAACCCATTATCTGTATTTCTCAGTTGCCTGGTAATTCAATCACTCTCTTGTTTACTTAATTTTTCAGGTGTGTACATATATTCTCCCCAAGAAAATTATAAACAAGGTATCTGGCATAAGTTTTATTATACCTCCTCCCCTTCCCTCCTCCTCCCCCAACAAAACCCAATTAAGAGTGTAGGAGACATTTAACAAATACCGGCTGCTGAATGCATGAATGAATGACTTTTTTAATCAAATATAAATTAAACTGGTGTCTCATCCAGAGCAGAACTTCTTTTTACATTAACCCTTGTGGAGCTTTAAAAAAAATACTTTTTTGTCTTACTTCACTGTTCATTTTTGCACCATATTTGATTTCTCTCCTCAGGTGTCACCCGCATAAATCTCCTACCACCATAGCACCCATGAACTGTCACCATAGTCTCTTGTGCGCGTTCCACCCCTGTTTTGACCCCTTACTCTCCCCTTGCCCTGCTCTATATTCTCAGACCTAAGGTCTGCCTTCAAGTTTTGTCCTTTCCCTGATCCTTCTTTTGGTTACTCTGTATTCTCGTGGAGCTTTTCCTAATGGTGTTTAGAGACCAGGGAGGTAGTGGTCATTTCATTGTTCCACTGAAGAGAACCTCAGGAAGGAAAAGCTAAAGATTTCTGACCAGAAGATTGCCTGTGGGGTAAAGACTTGGGATTAAGACTTCAAAAAAGAGCAACTCCTTTAAGTTCCCCATCTGGAGTGGTAGTAATAGGAGTCCTGGCGGGGTTATAACAACAACATCAATGTCTGGGAGGCAGAGGGGAATCCAGGAAGCAGACTCAGACTTCCCCAGAGTCCCAGCCCTGCCACTTATTGATTGAAAGGGTGAATTGATTTGGGCACGTTACATGACCTCTTGTCCACAGTCCCCTGACCCGCGAAGCAGAAATACTAATAGTATCTACACCCTGGGGCTGGTATGAGAATGAAATGACATACTGCGTGGAAAAGTGCCTGGCTCTGTGCCTCTCATCTAGAATGCTCTCAGGGCTGTCACCCATAGCAGAGACTCACTTTCTGGGTGAGCTCAAGCCACACTCCTCTCCTCCTGTGGTTGTTCCATGTACCCTACAGAGAGAAAGCAGTTTACTGAGAGTGCCAGTTCCACATAAAAATCAAAAAAAATCAAAGCTACTGGACCCCCTTCCAAAGAAGCTCAGATTCCAGCTTCCTCTCTGAACTGAGATCCCAGCTGAGATCCTAGCTTGCCAGTCACCCAGAGAAACTCAGGTTCTCCTTAAAGGAATTCTCAGCTGCCCAGAGGTGGTAGGATAAGACGCCCTTAGCGCTTCATCTTTTCTTCTTTGGTTAATGCAAGGTCGAACTCCCCTTTTTGCCTCATTCTCCAGTTAGCACAATGCCTTCCTCCACCTTCTTTTAAATATGTGAATTCAGAAATGTTAATTAGGGACTTCCCACGACTTTATGGAGGTGTCATGATTAGACCTATTATTACCACCCCAAATGGGAAAATTGAACATCTACTGCTTTATGAACCCTTTATCACAATTAATGCTGTCTCCAAAGCTTCCCATTTATTGGGTTCTCTGGTATAATCATTCCTTATATGTGTTTCAAGACCTTGTACAAGTACAAATAATTTAAACTAATTAGCTTATTATAAAAAAGGAATGAAAACAAATGGCACATGAATGAATGGTGAGGTTTCATATGGAATTATTATCTCCCTAATACCCACAAATTCAGTAAATTCATTATGCATCTATAATCAAACCTGATGAATCCCCTAGATAATTCAGATGTAATTATGCATGAACTGCTGCCACTTATTTTAAAGTGATACCAAAATAAGAGATTTTATCCTCAAGATCCAGTCAGATTCCAGGATAACTAGCAGTAACCTGACATATCCTGTCAAAATCAGCCACTAGAAATTACACTAGTTTTGAATCCCCCTGACACCTCCACTGGCATCTGTACAAAACAGCCACAAGCCTTGGAAATTTCCCTCCTGGCAACATGGAGTTGGGTTTTCCCTGGGACTTATATGTGAGATTGGGGAGAAGAGAGCAGGCACCCCACTTGGAAGAGTCAGCAAGCCCCCATGAAACACAGCACAGGGCAGACAACCATTGATGCCTGAGAGCTGTTCTTGGTCTAGTTGAAGAGTTCCAGAGCAAGGAACTATTTTCTTCTTTCTTCATAGATTGCAGTTCTTTCCCAATTCAAAATTCCTGGAGTGAACTCCGGGCCCTTATTTTAGCAGGCTCATTCAACCAAGTAAAATGAATTTTCTGCCCTTTGAACTGCCAAAGTGTTTTGTTTCTAGCTTTCTTAAAATATGGCTCATTATTTATTTGCAGCCATAGCTCTTATTTGATTGTATGTTTCTTAAAGTCCATGACAGCATTATTTATTACATATATATGTCTAGTCATTATATAAGTGTACGGCTTAATGGATATTTATTAAACATCTGTGTTCTAGGCATTGATATATCAGTAAGCAAAACAGACAACTATTTAAAGCTTCATAGAGTTGACATTCTAATGGGGAGACATAAAATAAAACAAGTAAGTAAGATAAATAATGTATCAGATGGGACTAAGCACTACAGAGAAAGACAAATCAAACAAAGGGATATTACATAGGACTCGGGTGCTAATTTTAAATCTGGTCATCAGTTCCAGAGACGCCGACAACTGAATCATGTCCTGTAGGAGGTGAGGGGCTGAACCAAATGGATAAGAAGGGCAGACTATCTCAGGCAGAAGGAATAGCAAGTGCAAAGCGCCTGTGGCAGGGTCATACCTGGTGTGTTCAGGCAACAGCAAAGAGGCCAGAGTAAATAGAATAGAGTAAGCGAAAGAAAGAGCAGGGAATCAAATAAAAGAGGAACAAGGAGGCAAAACCAGATGTGTAAATCATGGAGAGGACCTTGATGTTCTCTCTAAGCGAGATGGTTTTGAACAGCGAAACCATGCCACCTGACTTCAGTTTCAAGAAGTATCACCCTGATTGCTTGAGAGTGGGGTGAGGCAAGGACAGAAGCAAGGAGACCAGTTAGGAGGCCCTGGCAATAATCTAGGTACAGGATTGTTGTAACTTGGCCTGGGGTTTAACAGGGAGAGACTGTGAGAAACAATCAAATTTTGAATTTACTTAGAAGGAAAAGACAGTGGGATTTGCTGACAGGTCAGATCTTCCTTGTAAACTTTTCAGCTCCCAGAAGAGTACCTGATAGCTAGAAGGTAACTGATAAACATTTGCTGAATGAATAGGATCAACATGTACATAAATGAAGTATTCAAATAATTTGGACCTCCATCAGGGGGCGTGGGATTGAATTTGATTAGAGGAAAAAGCATACTTCATATAACTCAGCCTCTCTCCTGGGGCTGTTTCCTTACCTAGTAGAAACTCATTAAATATTTGTTGAATAAGTGAATAAACAAGTTAATTAAAATAGGTGTGCAAGACCTGGGACTTTATTTTTACTCCACTGATACCCCAGCAGATGAGACATAGGTCTTAGGGTTTTCTTTTTACTGCCCCTGGCAGAAGAATGGGGATAAGTCCTAACTCCATAAATATTTCTCATTGGTGCCGAGGCCAAGGTTCTCATAGGACCCACCCAGAAAAGCACCTAAAATGATCATCTGGCCTCCTGTTTGCCAGTAGTGGGAAGGTCAGAAATGCTTTCTAAGTGCTTAAATGTCATCATCATTACTAAATTGCTGTAGGAATAAAAATTCAGTTTATACTATTGAGGATCATTAAACCCTCTTCTGAATCTGATGCCAAAATTGAAATAATTGGCTCATCGATAGCACAACATGGAATGTAACTGCATCAGCTTGTGGGGGAAAGTGTTGTTTCTACTTGAAGAATGGTACAGGAACTTGGGGAGGTAGATTGGTTTTGTTGGCAGAGTGTTCCTGCATCACAATTACAATTGACAGCACAGATCATGATTAAAAATACTTGGACTTGGAGCACAAATTTAGAGGTACAGGAAAATAAATGGATTTTGCAATTAGACAGGAGTTTAAAATCCAGTGGATTTTCCAGGGCATGGTTAAATTCTATTTCAGGAGGTCAACTGCAGATCAGACGTCCTGATATGCGGCGCAGGGAGGGTCCTCAACAAGCACAAAATAAATAACGATAGTAATAGATTGAGCTACAGTCTAAGAACAAAGATGTGTTTTAAATGAAAATCATTACTCACACATGCCGGCGCACAAACCCAGACGGTTCAGTGCTGACGCCAAGGTATGAGAGAGACCCACTGGGCGATCATATCGCTAACCTGCAGATGCTAATGCTGACCTGTGGGGAGAGTGGGGGGTGTTAATTAGCTGCTGGTTGTAAAGCATTATTGCTTTGCTGAGTATTATTATTTTAATAAAAGAGGCTCATGAAAACGTCTCTGGTGGTAACTCCTGAAGAATCATTTTGAGGACAAGAGTACTCGTACATCATTCTGAGTGCCGCCTATGTATTTGAGTATCAACAAAAAATTTACTGTTTAAACATAAATCTCTGGAAGAAGTTGAAGTTAATTAAAAAGGTTTAACAGCATATGCATTAGTATTAGCCCTGGCCCTCTTTAACATGGAAGGAAGGAAAGGAAATAAAACAAGGTATATGAGGAAGCAGTCAATGTAGGCATTTAATTAAATGTGGTCCAAAGCATAGGCAAAGATACCACCTTATCTGCCATTCAGTGCAAGGAGAGAGAATGGGAAGCTGGGAATGTTCCCTGAAGAGCTATTCGTGTTTTTAATTAACAAAGGCTTTAAGAGTCCTTTCTACATTTTTTTTTTCCCTTAGAAATCTAGAATTTCACCTTCTGCCATGATGCTTCTCTGTTCAGATGCAGGAGGCTTCTGGTCAAATACTTGTAGTTCAGTTTAATTTCATATTCTCTGATTTATACCAATAGTACCCATCAATTGATTCATTCATGCCACAAATATTTGTAGATCTCTCGCTCTGTAGAATGCATGGAGCCCTACTGGCTAAGGGTGTGTCCAGACTGGCGGGGCTCGCAGTACAGGGAGAGAGACTGAATATCGACCAGCAGCACACATGGTAAATGCCATGGGAGATAGTCACTATTATTGGATCATAGATGATGACACTTGGGGTCCATATGAAAACTAAACTCTTCAGTTGGTGACTCAAGCCTGTGACTGCAAGAAGATCAAATTGGGGCTATTTTATTGCTTTTGAGCTCTCATAACATGCATCTGCCTGACTGTTCTCTGGTTCCCCTCCATCATTCCCAGCATTGCCCTTTACAACTTCTGGCCTGCAGCCCTCCTAGTCCAGCATTAGAAGGTGCCAGTTTATTCCACTTCTGCTCATTTCATCTCCCCATTGTGGGCACCACTCTTCTCCATTCAATTTCTACACCTCGCCGCCAAGGTTCTCCCCAAGTCCACCCCTTCTGTGACCTGTATTTTGATGCTCCTGGCTTCATAAGACTTGGAATGTTTGCCATTTGTCAGGAGGGCCAATTAAAGGCACTAGATTCAGGATGGGTATGGCCAGGGTCACACATGTTAGCATTTAGAACATTTGTTATCTTTCTAACCTATTGATTATGACTAGTTTCATAGACATCTTTTGACCCTCCAGCTTAAGCCTTTAATGCTTTAAACATCGAGCAGGAAATCAATAAATGTATCCTATGCACTGCTGAAATTGAAGACCCACTTCAGTTTCAACACTTTGCCCCTCTAGTCTTAGACACCCATTGTCTCTAATTTTTCTTCCCTGATCTACAAGTTTCTGGACATGACCCCATCTTCTTTAGAATTTCAGCACCAGGCCCTCGGCCCTCCCCTCTCCCATCACCTGCTCCTTCCTTGAACATTCAGATCCTCCCAAGCCCTGATACCTTCTGGTAACTGCTTTCTTGACTCTGGTGACCTGCATCTCCCCCTCTATTCATCTTGAAGCTCACCCCTCAGAATCACTAAATGTACCAGTTTCAATTGTTCAAATCTGTCTCTTGCCCATGTTCTCACTCCCTCTTGACTTCCTCTCCCATCTTCCCACTTTGCTACCCAATTTTACTCAGTCTGGATCGCATGACTGTACCTTTTCTCACTTTTCTTGTAAACACTCTAGAATCCTCACCCTTTTGTCCTTTTACCTGCTGAAGTTTCCAGAACTTTATTCGCAGAACCCATCAGTCCCCAGCTCACTTAAATCCTAGTCCCGTATACCTAGAGTTATTTAGCACCTCTTCAAATATACCTTCCCAATTTTTCATCATCACCCCTAAGAAAGTGACCCTAAATCCTTATCTTCAGTGCTAGACACTGGTCTGGTCTCAGGTACATCATTCCAGATGTACATTGAATGGCTGTATATGTTTTTCCTGCTAGATTCCTAACTTAGCATCTAGAGCATAGTATGCCTTTCTCTAAAAGCTCTGACCTTGTTCTGTGTTCCATGACCTATAGTTGATGTCATGGCCTTCTCACTTCTGTCCCTAAATACTCAGGATGCTTCTGATCCTTCCTCTCCCTCCCTCCATACACATCACTGGTTACCAGTTGCTGTTTCCATTCCTTTATTTTTATCGCTAGCTTTGTTAAGATCTGCAGTTAATCTCATTTAATCTTACTGACATTATCACTGCTTCCAAACTCATCTCCCTGTCCTCAATTAATTTCAAGTACAATCCTGTTCATTTGTTTGCTACATTGAACTTCAAAAAAACATGGTCCTCTTTTCTCTGGAATCTAGAATGATTCATGTTTGCCCACAGGATCAAGTCCTTAGCATAACAATCAGGGATGACCCCAACATAGTTCCATCTTCGGTCTTATTTCCTTCTACTGGCTGCTCCAGGCAGCCTGCCCTACTCTTTTCCACTTTCATATCCATGCTGTTCCCTCTGTATGAAACAACTTTCTACATTTGTCAGAATCTTCTTCTTCAACCTAAAAGATCATCTCCAACACTTTTCCTCCTATAAACTTTAGTTGAATCTCTCCAACCATTAATGAGTTTTCATCTGTTCCCTTAACATTTTCTGTATTTATAATTCATCGTTCATCTTATATTTATTAAGTGTCTACTATACACAAAGGTCTTGAATGTACAGTATCTTATTTAATCCTTGCATTAACCCATGAGATCATTACATTACATTAACCCCATGAGGTATCATTAATGTTTAGTTATATAAATGAGTATGGTTAAATCAGTTTATTTTTCACTATCAGAGATACTAAGTGATAAAACTAGTTTTCAAACCTAATTCCAGTGCTCCTCACATCAGACAGTTACCTGCCCTGGTACTGAATAGGACAGGTAGGGTGGGAAAAAGAGGTAGTGGCATGCTTTACCCACTAAACTGGGAATCCTTGAACTCAGAAACTATACTTGCCTCATCTTTGAATTTTCCATTTAGAACCTGACACAGAGGGAGGGCTTGAATTCTGTTAATTTTGTTAATATGGTTTAGAATTTTTCAGTCACGAAACCATTACTTAGAAGGAACATAAGGGCATTATTTCATCCACCCTCCTTATCTCACATAAACTATTCCTAGGCTACTTTCTGGTTCTATCTTCATTGGTGGTGCTGCTTCCTCCAAGCTCCAATATGTCCACACTACTCTCTTCCCCTGTCAGATGCTTTCAACTTTTCTGAGGCTTCTAGTTTGTCCATGGCCTATTCCTAAATGTTAGCTCGGAGATGGTGGTCACCCAGGGAGGTCAGACTGTTCTTCCTAGTTGGAGGGTTTGCTTGGAAAATGCAGGTAGTGGCATGGGCATGGAGGGAGCAGGAAACAGGTCTCAAGTGTCTTGGAGTCTAGCTTGTGTTAGGCCACAGTGCAGAGGCATGCTCACAGAGAGGCAATTTCATTCCCCTTCTGGGCCCTATAGGAGTCCTCGAGCAAACTCATTCTTATCTCCCCGGAATGTTTTGCCGAGTGTGGGCATAGTGGCAGTATTTACAGGGATATTTGGCACAAACAGAACCCCTTGCTGGTCTCAGAAGTAGGAACAGTGAGAACTAATCACCAACCTCAGTGTGACCAGCACAGGGGGATTTTAAAGTTGGGATGAGAAGGAAGAGAAGAGTCTGTCAAAATCAGTTCCTTGATGTACTAACAAGATTGTTGGTGCTCCCTTTCGCCTTGCATTATAGAAAGCTACCCTTTCCGGAGGGGCCTTTGGCTCTTCATGAGCAGCCTAGCAGCTGCCAGCTGGCACCTGGGCTCCATCTGAAACAGCCAAGGACATCTGGCACTTCACAGGACACCTGTCTTTTGTGTGATGGAAAGAGGACCCTTTCCTGGCCACCACCTGGGGCTACAGTTAACACTGTTGCCCTAAGAGTGGAGTCAGATACAAGCACCCCAAGTGAGGGACATGTGAGTTCAGTGAGCATCATATGGTTTTGTGTAAAATTGGACTTATTATGAACTTTGAAGATTCTTGAAATTATGTTTAAATGGCATTCACCATTTAAATAGGATGGGGATTTGTGCTGGAAGGCGGATAGAGAAAAAGATTCTATTTTGTGAAAGGAATATGGTACTAGCTGTATGAGTGGAACATCATGTATGAGTCCTAGTCTTCCCTACAGGAGACTGAGGGGTCCCTGTGGAGAATTGTCCGTAAATGTCTTAGCTGGAATTTTCTTCACTTACAGTCTAGTTGGGGGCAGCAACCTCCCATATCAAACATGTCTCTTTACCTCAGATCTCTGTGACCAAAACTTGTAAAACACCCATGAGACCCTGAACCCTGATCTGAGGAGAGTGGAGAATAGTTCTGTGTCACTGAGAGGCTCCTCTACGACCAGGCCTGAAGCCCAGGTCACCAATTCATAACATGGTCTGAGCCAGAATCGTGATGGTTTGGCTGAGGCGATGGTGGAGGCATTAGGTGGGAGGTGGTGAGGATATTTTTTGAGATTGTCGACTATGATAATAAATGTGGGTATGACAGAAAAGTCTAGAATCACTGCAAGGTTTCTGACCTGAATACTAGAAGGACAAAACAGCCTCTCACAAACAGGAAGGAGACCTGTGAGGAAGATGGGAAGTTGCTTCAGGAAAAATTAAATTCTTGATCCTCCCAACCCCCAAGACATTCGAGTAGAGATGAGGAGTAAGCAGTTGAGTATATGAGTCTGGAGTTAAAGGGAGTAATAGTCCAGGCTGTGGACATGAATTTAAGAGATTTTTGGAGTTGATGTTTAAAGCATAAGATGCAGTGCAGGCCCAGAGAGTCTGCCAAGGGTCTGAGCCAGCGGGCTCTGATGCAAATGTCAAAGAGAGATCATTCACCTATGAGGTGACCAGTGTACAGAATATTCCTGTCCAGAATATTCTGGAAAGCTCCAGAATATTCCTCATGGTGGCCACCCTGTGCGTTCTTCACAGGGTGGGTGTCATCCTAAATGTAAAGACTCCTGTGATTCCCTGAAATTCAGAAAAACTCTATGAAATGACAGCCAATAATAAAAGATGCATCTTTAAGAACAAGATGTGTGGTATAGACCAAAAGCTATGAGGGTGTATTCATCCAACTGCTAAACCCTCTTAACCATACTCTTCAGGTATAGGCAGCCCTGGAGAAACAGCTGACTTAATTCAGAGGCCAAATTCTTCCCTCAGATCTGTGCATGTAATGTATGCAGGGAGCAGATTGGAATGCTTTTGATGTCACTAATCTGAACTGACAGTCTGTTTGCTAGTTCCAGATGAGGATGCCTTTCAATTATGTGGTGTGTGTGTGTGTGTGTGTGTGTGTGTGTGTGTGTGTGTATGGTAGTAGTGGTGGTTTCAGTCAATTTGACAGCTCCTTTCCCAAATTTAAATGGGATTCAACACCCCCACCCCCCACTGTCCCCAGCTACTCCTCAGGGTGGCCCAAGTCAGTCTCCACACTACAAATGACAGGAGCTCTCGGGACTGCTCAGCAGCTGAAGGGAAGTGATGGTCTCCAAAAATCATAGAGCTGCTATGCCCTTTTTTTTTTTTTTCTAATACAGCACTGGGGAAAATAAAACAGTAATGGCTGGGGAAGGTAGGAGATTAATTGTCTTCTCTGGGCACGTTCATTTCATATTCATTGTCACAGTACTGATCGTAATGAAGTTATTTAGTATTCATGCAGATGTCACATCAAGTTCCTTCGTAGATGTTTTACTGTAATTTAGCATAAGTTAATGGATATCTATATTAAAGTGTTCCCAATTAAGCAAGTGGCCTTTCTATTCTACAGGCCAGATTGGATTGGATGGCCATGAAGTGTAAGCAAACTAAGCCTTCTCAGATCCCAGCCTCGGAGGTCAAACCTGAAATGAGTTTAGCTCCTTCTTGTGTCTATTTCACAAGAATCCTAGTGGCTCAAAAATAACTTTGTAATTGACTGATCCAGACAGATGAGTTGGAAAGTGGGTGATTGATGGGCCCAATATATTTGAACAAAATCAACACTGGAGAGAATACTAATTGCACAAGTCAAGCCAGCTAGCAGGACAGACCAAGAATAGAGTCAGGATTAGCTGATCACATCTCAGCATGCAGAGCCCTGAGACTTGCTGGTAACTGTCCTGGGATGCAACTGGTGGTTGTTTAGCATCTGCCTTCTGAACTCTTCTGGATTAGAAACCACCACATTGGAAATGGTTTATTGAGCTCAGTGGAGGTTGCCTTTTAAGGCTTAAGGGATTGGGTTCCATTAAAAAACACAAACAACTTTTAAATGAGGTTTGGTCAAGCCAAGGGACTTTTTCTCCCTTATGCTTACTCAGAAGGAGAAAGAGAAAGAGACCGAAAATTTCAAATAGAAATACAAATAGCTGCCTAGACCTTCGTTGGAGATAGCACTGATTCAGTCAATACATAAGATTTCTGTTTTAAAATGTTATCAAAAGGTCAGAACCAGTGGCCTTTGAAGGCAAATCTCATCTGACAGAGGTGGCCCTCCAGAGCTTAAATCTCCAGATCCATTAGCACTGAAGTGTTGCTTTTGATGGGGTTTTGGGATGATTGGGGGCTGGCCAAGTCATAGGGAAATAGCAGGCTTTGGCAACACAACCCAGGACTGAGAGACACTATTTGAACAAATGAAAATTCCTCCCCTATTAATTGAGAATTTTAGGTGGCATTCATCCACCAAAAAATTATTGAACTGTACTGTTATAAGCTCTGAGCACATAGTGGTAAGCAAAACAGAGGCCACCTCTTGTAGGAGAAAGATGAGTGATATCCCAACATCTGAACATTACGTCTCCCTCACTGGACTGTAGGAGACTGGGTTCAGTCCCCGCCTGGCAGGTCAAGACTGAGGTCCTTTGGCTCAATGGTACCCTTACAGCAGTAGGCGTCTCACCAAGGTTCCTACATTAAATAAAGTCAAACTCTCTGCCTGAACTTCTGCTCATCAAGGCTGACCACGCCTATGGCTACAGTGATGAGAAAGTATAGGGTAAATGAGAGAAAAGTAAGGAAAGAGGGAATTAGCCATCAATGGTGGGCTTTCCTCCCCAGTCCCCTTGAGGCAGAATGACTACTTTTTCATCTGAGTGCTTCTGTTTTGGGATAATTCTGTTCCAAATCCATGTGATAAGTTTTCTATGTCTTGTATAGACTCTGGGTCAAGGTCAGATTCCAGTATAGAAATTAGAATACCTCTTATAACTTTGGGCTTAGTTGAAAAGGTGGGTAGTGAAGTTTGGAGAGATTCTTAGCCTCCATAGGACGTACTTTTTCAAATCATTTTCACACTGGAAGCAATGGGGTGAAAGGAAAAGGTAGTAATATTTTGGATCCTTTAAGAAGAAATGTGTTTCTACTCGAGTCTCTCTAGCATGCTCTAGGATAATGTTGTCAAATGCTGCAATATTACCTAGATGTTCTTTATCCTCTGATATCTTTATCCTCAGAGAAATTGATGCCAAACTCCAAAGCAGTCAGTTATTGTTCCTGTCTAAGCTTCTATTCCCAGGACAGTACATTCTCCCAAACATTGGGGTAGGTATAGGCTTTATAACGTACATTCTCCCACACATTGGAGTAGGTATAGGCTTTATAAAGATTCTGGAGTTTACTGATCCTTGGTATCACACATTGACCAATGACAGTGATCTCTGCAAAGTTAATTTCCTTTATTTCCCAGTCTTTAATTCATGATCCTTCTTCATAGAAATTGCTTCTTTCTGTTGTCCAAAAGCTCTGCTCTCATTGCATCTCAGTGTGCATCATACTGTACAGTGATAATCAGTTTACTTGCCAGGTTTCTCAGCTACCATCCATGTGTCCCAAATGCCCTGTGCTGACTTGGGATATCATACACATTTACTCTGTAAATAGTCACTCTGTAAGTATTTATTGAATGGATGGATGGATGGATGGATGGATGGATGGATGGATGGATGGATGGATGGATGGATGGATGGATGGATGGATGGACAGGTAGATAGGTGGGTAATAGATGTTGGAGCCACTGATTTATAATTTCTTTTAAGGAATATCCTTCTCTTTATTTTCATCCATTTTTAAGTCACCAACTTATAGGGAAAGCCAGGCTTGGGAAATGAAAATAGGTCCCTGATTTTCCAACTACAATTTTATCAATCCGGACAGCATTAAGCCACATTTTTATCAGGTTAGACATGATTTTTTTCCCCTCTCTTCAACCAGTAGAATTGAAATAAACCCATAGGTAGAATTTTTAAGAGGTCAAGCTAGCTAAATGTGCCTGCCAGGTCCTGAGCAAACATGTAAGCACAGAATTGGGCAGGAGGCTGAAAAAAAGGGAGAAGGGTGCCCAGAAACTGACCTGTAGAGCAAGACAGGAAACATGGCATCTGCAGTGGGAATATGCGATCAAGAGCCACAGAGGGCAAGACAGTGCTAACAAAGGCATCGGGGCTTGCGAAAGAGAAGTGAGAAGAAGGTGGCTGCAATATGATTCACAATGCTGCTACTGCTAATTACTGAGATTTTCAAATTACTCTCAGATCAGCCCATATGAAAGGCAAAATTCAGCTTGCCAGCAAAGTTCTGTTATCCACCTCCAAAAATAGGTCCAACTAAAAAAATCCTTCTTGAGGCTGGATTTCAGTTTTCCAGGGCATAGTGGGGAGATAACGGTGATAGAGTAAAGAATGGAGGCTAGAAGCTGAGTCATCATAGAAGGGAGGCAGCCTCACTACCCTGTCCTCCATCCTTCCCAAAGCAAAATTAGAGATTAGAAAAGTGAGAAAATCAAGAAGGAAAGTAGCCTACTAACTCAGTACTGACCCTCCTTCCAAAAGTGCTTCCTTTGCTGGATGGATGAGGACACAGATTCAATGATATTAAGCAACTTGCCTAAATTCACAGAATAAGTGGTTAAATGATAATTCAAATTCAACCTCAAATCATCTGGGCTCCCAGTTTGGTGGTATCCCCATGTTCCCTACTCTGGAGAGGTACAAAAAGATCAGCTCATCTACCAAAGGCCATCCATATACAGCAACTAAACAAGGGTCTCAGGCAGATGCTAGAAGCAGGTGGTAGGTGTTGGGTCCAGGAGGGTCTCACAGAAGAAGCCAATGGAAAAAACCAATGGGAAGCAAGTTCTGGGAGAAAAACAAGGTGCAGACATTCCCCTTCTGTAATATGAAGCCATATAAGGCAGAGCGCCCACAAGGCCTATAGCTGCAAATGCCGGTCCTGTCAGAGTTAATCCCTAAATTCAGGAATCACTGATCCCTTAAGAGACTAAATAAAGAAAGGAGACAGGAAAGACAGCTCATTGATAGGACACCCATGATACGCCAAGTACTGCTTATGCCTTCTCATTTATGCTCCCACCCTTTGAAATGAGTATGTTTTTCATATTAAGAAAAGATAATTGGTTCCAGAATAATGATCACTGCAATAGTCCACGTTTACCGAGTCCTTAGTTCATGCCATGCCTGTGTATAATCTGGATGTCTATCATCTCAATTCTGTGAATATCTAGGGAGGGTACTGTATTTACAAATGAGAAAATTGAGATTCAGAGTCTTATATGATTTTCTCAAGGTCATAAAATCCTAAGTGGTGAACCTGTAATGTATTCCCACATCTGTCACCCATGGGACTGGCTTCTGAAAACAGATTTGTACGCAGGACATTTGATTCTTACAGGGAACACATCACTCCATCACTGATCCCTCCCACTACCTGCAGGCCTGCTGGGTAACACTTATGACTTAACACTACTCCCCAGATTTGTTTATTGTTTCCGCAATGAGGATAAGAAGGAAAGGAGGATTTCTGGGAGGAGACCAGCAGGCCACGCCTGCACTGTCACTCCTGGACCACACTCTGCTCTTCACAAGCACTGTAACCATCGGCTCCTCAGACTCTTACACCAGCCTCTGAATGTAGGTGGAGCAGGTATTTCTTCCTCCATTTTACAGATGACAAAACTGAGGCCCTAAAGAGCCTTGGTAACTTGACAGAATGTCACATGTATGTCAAAGCCATGTCTTAGACCAGGTCTATCTGTTCCCACTCTCAGCCCAATGTTCACTCTGATCTTGGAGCCATGGTCATCACTGGAAACACACAAGGGTCAACTGCCAAGGTATCCCAGCACCCAGCATTCTCTGCCTCCATCTCTTCTCCTGCCCTCTATTCCACAGGGACCTTGGTTCAGTCTTTCAGCTCCATTCACACTTTTTTCAAAACCAAGCTTTAAAGGGAAAAGTCTTCTTTGTGTTCACTTTCAGAACTATCATGACTCATGATAGAGAAATCTAGGAGCAACTAAGGCCCAAAAGCTAGAACTGTGCCCCTTCCTAACTACAGCCACTTTACCTCCAGGCTTTGTAAGCTGCTGTGCAGTCTTTCTTCCTGGGGCCATAGAGCTTCTCCCCTTTGCATCCTAAAGATCAAATAACGCCTATTGGAGACCAAAGAGGCATAATGGAAGGAAAGCTATAGCCAACTTCTGAACTGAGGACTGAGCATAACTTTATTTGCAAACCTGATGGTTTTTTGTCGTTGATGTTGTTTTCTTTTCTTTTTTAGAATCTAATTATTTACTAAGCAGACAACTAGTATTCCTGACTGCGTAGAAACTGGGTAGAAAATGTAAGGAAATCCAGATAAGGGAAGATGTGACCCCCAACACACTTCCTGACAGGTATATTCAAGACAAGTCTAACCATAAGCACCTGATTCCCCTTATTGCATTTTTGGGGGGTAGAAGAAAGGTAAACTTTGAACCCTGTGAACCCGAGAATCAAGTCCTGCTTCCTATATGAAGCCCCCAGTGACTCCTTCCCAATGATCCTCCTACCTCAACCTCACAAAGTTGCTCTGCTCACCCAACCTATCTACCCTCTGAGTCAACTGGCTATAGCAGAAAGGCATAGGACAGACCATTGAGGCTGCCAACAATAGTACTGCGACAAACACAGACTTTGGAGAATAGATTCTTGGCTCTGCCCCTGTTCAACTATAAAATAAGGAAGAAAAAAACTGTCTTTCTCCTTTAGTTATTTTCGAGACTAAATGGAATAATTCACTTTAAGTCCTTTCAGAGTCTGGCTCAAAGTATATGCTCAGCTGACAGCTTTTACCCATCAGGGAAAGGGTGATGGGGTACAATTCCACCCTACCCATGGCTAGAGCAGTGTAGCCATCACACAGTCTTACACATCCACCATGCACAGCGGATCCCCCTAGTAGAAATAAAAGGCTATTGTGCCTTCCAGTCAGAGTTTTGAAGGGAGCCAAGCCAGATCACCAAAGCAGGCTTTCAAGCAAGAAGGGTTCTTCAGTACTCAGATCTGATTTCAGAAGAGAAAAATAGTGGAAGGAGGCAAGAAATGCTGTCTAAACAGAGATGTTGCGTTAGGAACGTGACTGAACCATGTGAGGCCATGTCTCTGTTGGATCCATTCCTCCTGGCCTTTCCACATCTATGCTGCAGATAAGTTGTTAGCACCCAGGATCTGCCTAGATATACACACTTGCTCGTGCAAATATATGCACTAATGGATGACAAAAAAGGAAGACAAGACAGTGTTTAAACTAGATTTAATGGTAAAAGTGTTTTCAAAAAAAAAATAGACCTCGAGCAGCATAGGAAAGAAAGACTAATGAGTCATAAGAATATCCCTTAGAAGCAGTGAGGAGGCTTCTGGCCCTGAGGGGAGAACAAAGTGGGGGCTATCAGGAGACAGGGATAGATAAGCTGTCCAAGATGCTGGCAACAGCCCTCAGACTCCTGAGTGCCCAGAGTGCCATGGGGTAGAAATGAGAGGCTCATATGGGTGACAAGTTTTCCCTAGAAGTCGCCAGTCTGGATTCAGAAGGATTAAATGAAAACTTACAAAATAAGGAAACAGTGACTCTATCAGCACGGTGATTACCGTCCTACACTGAGTGTGTACCAGGTCAGCTCACACTTATTGAAGTAGACAGCTGAGCTGTAGTGCACTGCCCCTGAGTGGACATTTGAGGGACTTGGGAGATGAGGGAGGACATGAACCATGTGAGCAAGACTTTGCAGACCTTAGAAGGGCTTCTGTCAAGGAAGCCTGGCTATGCTGCCCACCCATGTCTCCTGGGACCCACCCTCACGTCACCCACTCCTCAAGTCTGCATAGTAAGCAGGCCAGAAAGGAAAATGCACAGGGAAAGAAGACTGACTTCAGGGAGGAGGATGAGTGAAAAAGGAACAGAGACAGGAAGGAAATGCTCGGTACTGTGAGGGGGGAGAGGGGAGGGTAAGAAGGTAATCTGTGTTATTGCCAATGTGTCAGTCACAATTACTCACTAGCGAGAAAAGTAATAAAGTTACATTATTCACACATTATGTGGAACAAGCTATTCAATGCTGCCTTCCTCCGAGCCAAATATTGTGATAATTTTCAAGATCATAACTTAATTGAACAATGAATTAATAATCTCATGTGTGGACATTTTCCTTTTGTGTGTATGCACCCAAAGCCTGAGGTTTTCTTCCCTTTCTCTGGGCCACACAGCAATTAGTGAAGCAGGACTCATACTAATTCCTTAACTAGTAGGGAGAGACCTACAAGAGCAATGTATTCTTTGCCTTCGGGTTTCCTTTAACCCAGAATATGGGCGCAGGGGAGATAAATCCAGCAAACTATCCATACAACATTTTGCTAGATTGCGGTTCTCCAAGTGTGTGGTCCTAGACCACGTCTCAGTGGCAACACATAGAGACTTGTCAGAAATGCAGATTCATAAGCCTCCCAGACCTCCTGGATAAAAGCCAGCAGTAGCTTAAAAGCCAGCATCTATGTGATACCCTTCCTGGTGCATCTGATGCCCAGTAAAATGTGTGCACCTCTGATTTATCTTTCACCTAATTGGCCTGGAACCCAGGAGTGAGGGGCTTCTAGAAGTCCCCCAGCAAGCTCAAAATCAGTGGTGAAAGTGAGGTAAAGCACATAGATCATAAAACCAGGAGTCAGGAATCTGGGTTTTCATCCCGGCTCCCCCTCCTGGGACAGATTACCTAACCTCCCTGAGCCTGTTCATCTGCAAAATAAGGATAATAATTCCTGCCTCTTTGCAAGATTGTTGTGGGGATAAAATGAGCTAATGGATTTGAAAGTGCTTTGAAAACTACAAAGTGCTACACAAAAGTAAGGGATTGTTATTATGTCAATACAGGAGAAGCCTGTGACAGCATGACATGCACTCCCTTCTGCTGCAGATGCAAATCATCTTGGGTGAATCGACTCTGCCTGCACCAGCCACATGCTTCTCCCTCATGGTTTTCTTTCTTCTCTCTCTATCTTTCTTTTTGCAAAAATAGTTATACCTGCTCTGAGCAGAGCCAAGGGAAATGTGACTGGGGAAAAGTGAGAGATGGAATCTGCTTGGATCTTCTAGTTCTGTGTATAAACAATTTAAAATCGTCTGTGTGTGGGAACCTTTTGTTGAGATTTGAGAGGTCAAGTTTGGTGCCACCTACCTGCTTCAAACCCTGGTTCCCACCTATATCAGCTTTGAAGTACCCTTTGACTCAATTTCATCATTTGGCAAATGCCGATAATAATAGGACATACCTGATAAAGATATGCGAAGATAAAATGAGATGCAGTTTGCAAATGCAGACACCTAAGCTTGTTGAATAAATAACAGAAAGGATGAATGAATAAACAGATGAATGCATATTGACTGACTGCATAGGCAACTGAATGGAGAGTGAAAATAAGTAGCTACTAAGTCACAGTACGAGAGAAGCTTGCTCCAAGTTTTGGCATGGAGAACATTGTGCAAGCATGGAACTGACTGGACAGTTCAAAGACAAAGTGATCTCTCACCCAGCCAGACTGAGAGTGAAAAGAAGAGTTTGCTGAGGGGTGGGCAGATCTATGGTGTGACTGGTCACAACATAAGGTCAGGGGCTGCGCTGCTTGTTGGACCATTGTGGGTGGCAGTACTGACCAGAGTCTGGGCCTGGGAGGTAGAAAAGGCCAACCAACAGGCCAGAGGGCCCATCAGAGTCAAAGATGAGTACCTGGGCTGGGGTCAGCACAGGCTTTTAAAATCAGGCACCTGGATTGAGATACCTGTAGGAGGCAGGTAGGCAGTTAAGCCAAGGTCAAGAATCCTACTCAGGAGTCAGTTCCTGCAGAGAAAGAGTCTGGGAGCCTGGCTAAGAGATGCTACTAGAGTGGAGTCTTTCCCAGTCTGAGGTCAATGCCCTACTTACTTCCCCATAAGACCTTTGAAATCAGTCTTCCAGCCAAAAGGGAGCTAATCAAAAAGGGAAGGAGTGAAAGGAAAGCATCCTGTCAGTTACTTGCTAGAATACCTGCTTCGTTTCTTTTCATGCCTTAAATTATCTAGTTATTCAACTGGAATGGCCTTATCTAGAATCAGAGTAGCACCACAGTATACATGCACACATACTCTCCCTCTCTCCACCCCCTCTCTCTTTCTCTCTCTTTCTTTCTCTCTCTCTCTCTCATACACACACACACACACACACACACATCGGACAAGGGCCACCACCTTTCCCTCCCTTCACAAACCTCTGCAAAAGTCAAGACTATCCCTGAGTCCCAAGAAACAAGTTCACTAAGCGTATTTCCAGACCCAGCTCATCTGCCTGGAAGTGTGGGCTCTTATCATCCATGAGACTTTGCATTCTGTTCCACATCAGAGCTGGCATCTCAGAATGACCTGAAGCCAAGGGATCTCTCTGACAATGTGTCTGGTGAGAAGTGGCCTAGAGACAGCAGGTGATTCTATCACGACTCTGGCCGAAAACAGATGCCATGTGCATGGGGCAATCTGGCGAAGCTTAATGAAATGACTGCTTCCAAGATTCTGCTTGGGGAGTGGCACAGGAGTAATAGAGTACCCAGGGACTGCCAAAAGAGCAACCTTTCCACCCCACTGTCTGCAGGGGGTAGGAAGGAGTGAGGGCATGGAGAGAGGGAGTAGGTAGACCATGGGGAGGGGAAGGAGTGGTTAGGTGCAATGGGAGAACCAGGAAGGAGAGTGTCTCATAGAGAAGCCCTTTAACAAGGAACTGTGGGCTGCAGTTAAGAGATAGACCAGCTCCAAAATGATCCCCCAGAGAAGGAGTTCTGGGACAAATAATCCAACTTCATTACCCTACTTCCCTCCAATGTCTTCCCAAGGCTTTCTTATTGACTAGACCTAACGCCAAGCATTTGGCAAGGAAGTCGACTGACAGCACTGGACAGCTCAGATTCCCAGGCATGGGGCAGGGTGAAGTGGGCTCTGGGGAACAGTCCAGTGATTATTTTCTAGTACCGCCATCACTCAGTCACTCCATACTCATCATGCCACACCCAGAGGAAGCAAGGCAAAGCCCTTTACCCACAGCTGCTTTTGCTCCCCACTCCATTTAGCTGTTTGGAAAGAAAAATAACATGAGCAGCCCAAGAAACACCCCTTTGGCCCAGCAGTCCCTCATCTGGTTCCCCAGTCCTCGCCCCAGGAAGCTTATGAGGCTGGCAGCTGCCACTCATTCAGGAGCCCGCTTGCCTCCCTGCTGTGCTTCCTGGGGTACCGACATCTGCTTGGCTCCAGGCAGCATACTGCTGATCCACCTCCACCCCCATGCACACAGCCTCTGTCAAAACCAAACCATGTGGTAGGCTACGCTAATGAAGCACTTGGAATCCTGAGAGCAGCAAAATCAAAGAAACACCAGACACACACCTTTTGCACAGGTCTGGTCCAAAAGCAAGAAATAGGCATCCTGTGGGGAGCTGGGGGAAGGAAGAAGTGGTAGAGGAGGGGCAAAGGGTAGGAAAGGGGGGAGCTAAAAAGACAGAAGCATTTTAATTAAAATCTTCAGCTTCATTCCATGGCCAGACATTCCTGGCTCCCTTCATTAGGAAGTGCCCTTTAAATGCTCATTATCAAAGATTTACAAATTGTGTGGGTTTGATGCCTCTGCTCGGGTGGGAAAGCCTGCCTCCCAGCTCCCATCAAGCATTCTCAGGACATCATCAGTTGCTCAGACTGTTCCCTGGATAGACCCTGTGAGGAGCGAGGAGTCTGGCATGTGCAATGGGTGTGGGACTGGCATTAAGAGTCAGGCTGGGTTCAGGGAGGGCTAGAGTTGGGGGAGATGAGGCTGTCAGTATCTCTGTTCCACTGTGGGTGGAGAGATGCAGTCAAGCTTCTTTCTTCTGCTGGGAACAAGGAAGAAACAAACATGTATAGTCCCAAGGGGAGGTGTGGGCTGAACCTCAGAAGGAAGTCTGTTTAAAGATTGATAATAAAACTTGCTGAGAGAAATTTTGACATCACCCAGCAATGGGGTACCACAGGAATGGGGTACACTGATTTGTAGCAATCAGCTGCCTGCTGCTTTTGCTCATGGGTATAGGGCCCAGGCATGTGTCCGAATGCAGGAGGGGGGTAGCCAAGGTTTGTCTACAGTCACTAGGCCTGCTGGCCCCCAGAGCCCTGGACCGTGACCAGAAGCCAAAGGAAGGAGAGCATCTCCTTCCAGAATCTTCTCCTGTTCCTTCTCACAGAGAAGATCAAGGCTTCCTGGGTTCCCATGGAGAGGAGGTATATGATGTAAGCAGAAAGACTTCAAAGGGAGGGGAGGTGTATCAAGAGCAGCACCACAAAGTTAGTCTTGCCTGAGCCTGAAATACTCCCTGATGCCCCAAAATCAAAACCATGCCATGTTCTTGCTCTTGTATTGGTATTGGGGCTTTTTAATCCCTCAGAATTTCCATTTCCTCACTCGACTCGCTCAACAGTCCTCTGGGGGTAGTTAGACTGGGACTGTCCCATTTTTTGGGTGTGGAGACCTGACCTTTGTCTCGGTCTGTTCCAACTGCCTAGCAAGTTAGCACAGATTACATGGCATAAGCACTAGGTGTGTCTATTAAGGCTGGAAGTCTGAGATTTGGGCACCATCAGTGTGGCTGAATTCTCCATAAGGACCATCTTCCTGGCCATGGCCTGACATGGCCTTTCCTTGGTGTGCAATCATCATCATGTGTGGGAGGTCCTCGTTGCACAACGGTAGCGCGTCTGACTCCATAATCATGTGTGGGTGCTTACATGCACACACACACACACACACCTATAAACACACAAACACAAGCACATACCAGGAATGAGAGCCTTGTGTCATCCTCTTTTCCCAAAGCATCAATCCCAGCATGGGGTTCTAGCCTATGACCTCGTGTAGACCTAACTACCTCCCAAAGGCCCACCTGTTAAACCATCACATGAAGGTCAGCACTTCAACATGGATTGAGAGGGAGAGAGCTAGTCTTGCTAGAGGGTACCACCCTGCGACCCAAGCCACCTGAATCCTGCCACCCACTCTATCTTGTCACTGCTCCAAGGAGAAGAGAAACCCATAGCACTCTGAGCTGAGATTTCCACCAGGCCTCTTGAGTTCTCTCCAAGCATCTAACATCTCTCCAATCCTGCCAACAGCCCCCCACAAAGGACATTCCTCTTCCTCTACCCCGCCACCAATGCCTCTCTCTCCTCTCAAGCTAATGAGGCAGCAGGCCCCACACAGGGTCCCAGTGACAGCTGCTAGGAGCATGTTTACTGAAGCCAACTGCTGGACCTGACAAGATGTGTTAATTAGGAGATGATGTACTGTGGTGGGAGCCATGAGCCGCATGGCAGCAGGACAGGCAGCACCAGTCGCTGTGGAGCCACGGAATGGCCATGACATTGCTAATTAAAGAGAAACGTGTGCCCCTCACCAGATGACAGTCCCAGACTTGGTGAAGACAGTACCATTGGTTATCCCAGCTGAGGCCACCCCAAAGCCTGCCTGGCAGTAAGGTTTGACCAGAGGGTCTGGGGGACATGGGAATGAGGACAGAACTTCCACATGGCTTTCAACCCACTTCCTCGTCATCACCCCCACTGAATCCACACCGTCTACAATCCCTTTCTCAAACAGGTCCATTCACACTTCTGTGAACTCATTCAGTTCCCTAGACCTGAACCCCTCATCTCCCCTCATCTTCCTCCTTACACTGATATACATGGAGAAGGTTTGGCTCCAATGCTACCTTCTTATAAAAGCTTTACACGTCCCTTCACAGATACTCACACACACACACTTTCACACACATTTTCCTTTGAGAGTAGTTTCAAGATTTTTGTTCCTTTTCACTGGGACTTATTGACAAGTTGGGATATACCAGCTTAGCAATACTAGGCTCAATTGTTAAAGTATCAAAATATCTCATACTGATGGCAAGGAACCCATGTCCCAAACCCCTCACTCAAGATGCTCTCTTACTATTTCCAAACCTTTTTCTAAAATTCTTGTTACTGTTCAGCTCTTAAGGAGCCCACACCTGGCACAGAACCCTGAGTTGGCCTGTGTCTGTTCTGGTTGGTCAATGTGCATCCTTGACAGTTACAGATCTATAGACTATCAACCCCCCTTCTCAGTGTGGTGTCTCCCTAAGTTGGGTGTGCTATTTCGAAACTCCATTAGGACATTAGCCTCTGCTCCCCAGGGGCTCCATGGTTCCACAGATACTCAAGCCAGTGTTTTCAAAGGGCTTTATGACCAAAACCTATATTCCTCTGAGCCCCCCAACATGCTGCAGAATTAAAGCACACGTTTTCTATTTCTGGTTCTCTGTCCCATGTAGTCCATCCTAGACACAGGACAATAGACATGTGCATGTCCCAGGGCCAACATGTATGCCCTGAGTCCTGTGATGAACGCTACCCCAATAGTTTTCTTTTTTTTTTAA